>AYEL01088920.1:0-19641 GCA_000484575.1 Olivierus martensii | reverse complement strand
GGCCAATGCTGTGGTCAGCCTACCCGCCTCTATATCCGCTTTATGCTCATTAATCTGCTTGTATATATTCCTCACAGTACTCCCTATATAAAACTGCAAGCATCTCTCATCATTATTAAATACGGGGATTTCGTAGATGCCAGGTTTCCTACTATCTGGTATAGGATCTTTCGCATTTCGTAAGTTATTATATAAAGTACTTCCCCTCTTCCATGCTATCCTATAATCAGAGGACCTTATCATCTTATTACATAATTTAGTCAGGACTTTATCATACGTAAGGTCTAGATATGTACATATGTCCGAGGTAGGTTGTCCACTAGCTAGCTTAGGAGGGGCATTCATTAGGGAACCAGATACTTTGTCCCACACACCAAGCATAGTTTTATAATTGTAACCATATTTTTTCCCTTGATTTTGTCCCACACACCAAGCATAGTTTTATAATTGTAACCATATTTTTTCCCTTGATCACATATAGCGTTTAATTCATATTGCTTATCAGACCACTTTGTAATATGTGTACAAATCCTACTGAACAAAGCCCTAAAGACAGCTATTTTATAATGGTATGGGTCATTGGACCAGGACAGAATCATAACTAGCTTATAGGTGGGTTTTTTATATATTTTTGTAACATATTCACCATTTTCTGTATTCACTTGCACATCTAAGAAGTGAAAAGTAGAGGTAGAAACTTGTTCTATCTTAATATGAAGGCCAAGTGTGTAGTCCGTAAGGGCAGTAGCCAATAATGAATGTAGAACTGATGATGGACTCTAATCCAATTCGAAAACGTTATTCATGATTAAAAATCTTTGAATACCTTGCTTATAGTGCTTTTTTATGATCCTATAACCTATTGGAAATAAAACTTACTAAAAATGACTAATATTAATTCATTATTATTAATGTACTAAGAGAAAAGATATTTACATATTTTGGAGAAATATTTTGCATTAATATTACATAATCTGAATGAAATTCATATGCATTATTGGGATCTTCAGGGAATAAAGCTTATTGAAAATAATTGATATTAGATCCTATGTGGCTGGACATCTATTATCAAAACAATATATCATAAATATTATCAGATATATATAAAAATTCATGTATATTATTGTGATTTGCTAGAGGATTATGTATGCTAAAAATGAATAAAATCAATTTTGAAAATTTGATTAGTGGATGGAAACCCATATCTTTCTTTTATTTTTATTTTTTTGGTTTTTCATATTTTACTTAGTTTGGAATTTTTATTTAGCTAAAATGAAAGAACTTTACATATTAACTCTAATTTGGATATTATAATAGAAGATCATCTTATATTCAAACATATTGGAAGTGTTGTGATATTGAAGTAAATCTGAATAAGCTGATTGATAACAAATGCTAGAATTTTTTCTAGGTAAAACTGTTATCATCAATGACAATTTGAGTATTTTGTAGCAATGATGGAGATTAGTAAATAATCAGAATTGTAATAAAATAAGATTTATATATTAATTGAAATCTTTTGTTTCATTTAAACCAAAATAAATTAAACATAATTACTGTAAATAAATACTGTGTGAAATAAATTTTGGTTGATTAGAATATAAAGATTCAGTTGTGTTAACATTCACAAGTTAAACTACTGAATTTTATATAAAATTAGTTATGAAAATTATAAAATTTCATATTGTATTAAATTCGGAGTTAAACTAGCATTACTCAATTATATTTCTATTAAGTACAGGTATCCCTCCTATAACACAGCTTCCTACAACACAGTTTCATTCTAACATGATTTGAAAATTGCAAAAACCTTCATACAACATGATATTTCTACAACACAGTTTTTACATAACACATTTAGAAAATTACATTTACGCTCCTACAACACAAAATATTTTTATTAATTTTTGCAAATCCATACCAGGAACACACAACACACACATAAGATGCAATCATTGGGAAATAATTGCTAAAATTAGTCATAAATGCAATTTTGCTCGTTTGCCGTGAGAGGGACAATATGTAGTCTATTTTCGATTTTGATTTCAATTTGAAGTTGAGTTAATTGGTGACCATTGAGTATTTTGTGTTCCAAACAGTCAGTTCTTGGATAAAATATAAGTTTTTATTCTTCAATAGAGGAAAGTGAAAAAAAAGATAAACTTTTTATTCTTAAATTTTTTTATGTATATGTTAAGGAATGATTGCTTTCTAGTGGGTCATATCAAATTAGATTACAAATTTTGAAGGAAGGTCATTTTGAGATCAAATTTTAAGGAAGATATAATTATTAAATGAATTTATATAGGCTATATACTTTTTATTTCCTTTTGTTTTAGGTATCTGTATATTGTTTTTTAGGTCTTACGCAGGGCCGCCGAGAGAAATTTTCAGTCCCGTGACAAGTCTATGGTCTGGGCCCCATTTAAAAAAGTGCATTACTTTACTTTAATAAAAATCTTTCATGAGATTCAGTAGTGTAACTAACCTATATTTTTTTCTGTGTGGCATAACACAGCTTTCCATCAAGTTGGTACTAAGCAACAGGTATTCCAGTCCTTTCAAGGGCTACCTATACCCCTGGCAAGATTAGGCATCAGGTGAAGGATGTGGTTTAACAGGTAGATCCAGATCAGTTCTGAAAAACTTTATAAGTATGAGACCCAGGAACTAAACCTAAATACACCAGGTCCAGCATGCTCCTCAATTTTAAGGAAGATATAATTATTAAATGAATTTATATAGGCTATATACTTTTTATTTCCTTTTGTTTTAGGTATCTGTATATTGTTTTTTAGGTCTTACGCAGGGCCGCCGAGAGAAATTTTCAGTCCCGTGACAAGTCTATGGTCTGGGCCCCATTTAAAAAAGTGCATTACTTTACTTTAATAAAAATCTTTCATGAGATTCAGTAGTGTAACTAACCTATATTTTTTTCTGTGTGGCATAACACAGCTTTCCATCAAGTTGGTACTAAGCAACAGGTATTCCAGTCCTTTCAAGGGCTACCTATACCCCTGGCAAGATTAGGCATCAGGTGAAGGATGTGGTTTAACAGGTAGATCCAGATCAGTTCTGAAAAACTTTATAAGTATGAGACCCAGGAACTAAACCTAAATACACCAGGTCCAGCATGCTCCTACCGTGCCTGTCCATCCTAAAATTGACCTTTTGAACTGTTTGATAAGCAATTTTGTACTTATCAAACAACGTTATATATTAAATAGTTTATTTTGGCATAATTGCTTTGGGTGGTAGACAATGCACTCTGGCAGTTGCCTGCAAACTATTGGGTATGTTATGCGACACATCGAGGTCCGACCGTCAAGCCCTCTTTGATGCTGGGCCTGTTACAAAAGTCTCAGTGGCCCTGGTCTCATATATATACACTGACGGAAAAAAAAATCCCAACACCAAGAAAGACTTGTGTTAGATAAACAAAATTTGGTAGGCGTGTTTATACATCTGAAAGATGACATCGATTCAAATTTCGCGCTTTGCGCATAAGTGTGGCGCTAGTAGCTCCACTCGGAATTTGCAAATCAGGTTTGCTTTAAATGCATGCTGTAAAGTTTGTGAGCGTTATTTATCCTTGAAATTTGACGTATTGAGCTGATGTTAGCCAAGAATGCCTTTAAGAAGACGAAGAAGCCACTATCAACAGCTCACCGAGTTTGAACGAGGTCGTGTAATAGGGCTACGAGAAGGTGGATTTTCTTTCCGCAATATTGCAGAAAGACTTGGCCGGAATGTATCCACTGTGCATGATTGTTGGGAGCAGTGGTCAAATGAAGGTACTGCTTCAAGAAGACCGGGTTCCGGGCGGCCACGTGGAACTACTGAGAGGGAAGACCGCCGTATTCGGCGTATGGCTGTGGCACATCGTACTGCATCTGCGACAGAAATTCGAGCTGCAGTTGGTACCACAGTGACACAACGAACTGTTAGAAATCGGTTACTTGAAGGACAGCTCCGAGCTAGGCGCCCTGTAGCGTGCATTCCACTGACTCCAAGCCATTGCCGTTTGCGACTCCAGTGGTGTCAAACCAGAGCTCATTGGAGGACGGAGTGGAGATCTGTTGTGTTTTCTGATGAAAGCAGGTTCTGCCTTTGTGCCAGTGATAGCCGTGTGTTGGTCAGAAGGAGGCCAGGGGAACGCCTGCAACCAAACTGTCTACGGCCTAGACACACTGGACCTACACCTGGAGTCATGGTCTGGGGAGCAATTTCCTATGACAGCAGGAGCACTCTTGTGGTTATCCCAAACACACTGACTGCAAATTTGTACGTCAGTCTGGTAATTCAACCTGTAGTTCTGCCATTCATGAACAGCATTCAAGGGGGAATTTTCCAACAGGATAACGCTCGCCCTCATACCGCTGTTGTAACGCAACGTGCTCTACAGAGTGTCGACATGTTACCTTGGCCTGCGAGATCACCAGATCTGTCTCCAATTGAGCACGTATGGGATATCATTGGACGACAACTCCAGCATCATCCACAGCCAGCACAGACCGTCCCAGTATTGACAGAACAAGTACAACAAGCATGGAACTCCATACCACAAAGTGACATTCGGCACCTGTATGACACAATGCATGCACGTTTGCAGGCTTGCATTCAAAATTCTGGAGGTTACACCGGCTATTAATGCAACAGCATTTCACATTTGAAATGCATTTTCTTGAGCTTAAATTAACCTGTGATCTTGAAAATTTAATCAATTAAACATGTTAACTACACAAATGCATTGTCCAAATTTCATTACTCTACAATAATTTTTTCTTGGTGTTGGGATTTTTTTTTCCATCAGTGTATATATGTTTTTTCTTTGTTTCATGTTATTAATATTCTTAATAAAAATTAAGTTTGTTTTGTGGAATTAAAGAAATTTATTTGTTTTAATTGGTTTTGGAACGTAATTCATGTTTTTATATTGGCTCCAGATCTCATATAACGTGGTTTCATCCTGTTATGTAAGGTAAAGACTTGTTTATTCTTCTGTGCATGTCACGGGTCACGTAACCGGAAGTGATGTAGGGTAAGGTCACATGTATCTTTGTGGTCACTCTCGCCTATGGTATCTGGGGGTTTGCCTCTCTCTCTTTCTCTCTCTCTCTCTCTCTACCGGTTGTTGGGGCCAGCATCTTTGTCTTACTCGGTGTGTGCTTTCTTAGTCTCCCTGACACAGTCAGAGTCTGTAATGTGATAACGACCAGATAATAAATTGTTATTTGTTTATATCGGCCTTGTCTGTCTATTCGAAAGAGTCATATAAGTTATCACCTTTTCCACCGACGTATGTATATTCAGTTGTGACTAAAGCTTCAGAACATAACATATTTGGCGACGAGGATGGGATCCCCTTCGACATCTTTCTTTGTTATCCGCCATGATGACTCATACAACGGATAGTGATCTCAACCCGTCAAGGAGATATTGAGACATAAGGAAGATAGATAAACTTATAAGGGATTCCTAAGGCAGTAACCTTAAGTTCTAGTGGAAAAAACAATTGATTACGAATAATGTCGCAAATCAATGAGATCAAAGAGTCTGTTAGGGTGAACACCACCACTCTTGGATCAGGGAATGCACCCATTCCATGCCCGGTTTATAATAAGGATTGTGAAGACATTATGTCATACCTGGACAGATTGAAAATATATTTCTCTTTTGCTAACATTCCACAAAGTCAGCGAGTCAACTTATTATGTGTGGTTTTGCCGGGTGAGTTGTTTAAAGTGTTGAAAGATTCTATATTTCCGAAGTCAATGTCAGAGGTTTCTTTTGAGTTCTGCAAAGAAAGCTTAAGGAATTTTTATTCTCCAAAAAACTGTTTAATTGCAGTACGATACAAGTTTTATTCACACAGGCAAGCCGAGAATGAAAGTTTAACTCAATACATTTTGGTACTAAGAAGACTTTCGTTGGAATGTTATTTTGGAGAGTTTCTTCAACAAGCGCTGCGAGATCTCCTGATCTCGGGAATTGTAAACCAACAGTTACTTAGGAAACTTTTATCTCAGCCTGATGAGCTTACATGGGATCAAACAGTCAGACTCGTCCAAGAATTTGAAACCGTCGAATGATCCCATTTGGAGATGTTGTCAAATCAATCGCTACATCAAGTAATTATGATAAAAAATGGTCAGGGACATTCACAGTCATCACCAAGCCATTGTAAAAGTCCTAGTATACATAGGCAAAAACCGGTATCATCACCGTCGCCAAGTCATGCGCCGGTCACACAAAGTAAACCAGTTAAAAGATGCCTTTATTGTCGAGTCAAACACAAACCAGAGTTCTGTCCAGCAAAAGCTTGGACATGTTATAATTGTGGACATATCGGTCATATAAGTGATTGTTGTCAATCCAGGAGGAAATCGAACATAAACAAAGGTAAAAAAAAATGTCAAATTATCAGGAGAGAGGCTTACCGGTAGAGATAGTTTATGTAAAATGCAATAATGTAAATAATTGTAAGGATAATAAATCTCAGGAAGCCGTATATATTAATATCGACATTAATAATTGTTTGGTAAAATTCTGGGTAGATACAGGTAATGTAATTACGTTAATGTCTTTCGTCAAATTTAAAAGTTTGTTTGTAAATATGTTATTACTGCCTTTCTCCGAGAAACTGGCCGCTGAGAACGGACACAATTTAGATGTTTCTGGGTTTTTCAAGCGGATGTAAAAATTAACAATGTTCACTTTAGTCTTCCTCTTGTTGTTGTAAAGCAATTATCCTGCCAGGCCATCCTAGGGAGAAATTGGCTAAGTGTTTTTAAACCCGGTTGGGAGTCTTTTTTAATGGATTGGATGTGGGGGAAAACTCCAGTTTAGATAGAATCTGATTGTAGCCTTTGTTTCAGCGCCAGAGGAATCTAGGTCTAAATTGTTAATAGATTTAGCGAACCAATTTCTGCGTGTTTTTTCAGTCTGACTATGAGTGTCCGATTCAGGGGTTTGAAGTTACTGTGCGGTTAAAGGAAAATGCCCAACCTGTTTTTCAAAGAGCGTATAATGTTCCATATGCATTGTGAGATCAAGTAAGGTCGGAATTATGCCAATTAGGGGAAAGATAGAATATAGGCAGTAGGCATCACCATTAGTTTGCATGCCAACGAAAAACGGTACATTACGTCTGTAAATCCCCAAATAAATGGTTAACCAGTACCCTTTGCCACGAATAGACGAATTTTTTGATAATTTTACTGGATCATTTATTTCTTGTTGTTTATATTTGACAAATGCTTACTTAAAGCTACAAATTGATGAGCAGAGTAAATGTTTGTTAACGGTAAATACCACTGAAAAACGGTACATTACGTCTGTAAATCCCCAAATAAATGGTTAACCAGTACCCTTTGCCGCGAATAGATGAATTTTTTGATAATTTTACTGGATCATTTATTTTTTGTTGTTTATATTTGACAAATGCTTACTTAAAGCTACAAATTGATGAGCAGAGTAAATGTTTGTTAACGGTAAATACCACTAATGGCCAACATTTTAAGAGACATTAAGAATTGCGCATGCTATTTGGACAATATTCTAATTGGGGGAAGAGACGAACAAGAGTGTCGAGAGGTGCTGTTGGTAGTGTTATCAAGATTGGAGAAATTTAATGTAAAATTGAATACAGATAAAAGTGAGTTTTTTGTCAGGTCGTTAGAATTTTTAACTTTTCGGATATCTGGGGATGGTAAACAACCGTCAAAAAGACAAATTGAAAAGATATTGAGTTGTCAAACACCGTCAAATGTCACGCAGTTGAAGTCATACGTTTCAATGTTAAATTTTTATAGAAATTTTATCCCAATGGGTCCTGATTTGCTTCAACCATTGTATAAATTATTACGTAAAGAAGAAAAGTTCGTTTGGTCCACAAAATGTGAACTGGCGTTTCAGAAAAGCAATTGTGCGTTGTCCGAGAAATCTTTACTAGGTTTTTTTGATCCAACAAAACCCCTTTACTTAACTGTAGATGCATCTGCCTATGGCATGGGAGCAGTCTTATCACAGGGGTAGGAGAACCAACAGCTTCCGGTTGCTTTTGAATCAGCTTCACTAACAAAGGCGCAGAAAAATTACAGTCAGTTGCATAAAGAAGCTTTAGCAGTCATATTCGGGGTCACCAAGTTTCACAAATATCTTTATGGATGGCTGTTTACTATATTTACGGATCATGAGCCATTAAAATCATTGTTTTCAGAGTCTAGGAGTATTCCAGGAACCGTGGCCTCTAGAATTATTCATTGGTCAGTCATTTTATCTGCCTATAATTACAAATTTATTTACAAAAAGGAAGCAAAAATTCCAGAAGCTGATGCCATGTCTCGCCTACCGTGTGAGGCACAACTTCTTGATCAAAATTGTAATTTTTTATTTTTGTCGACACCATTGATTTCTCCGGAAAGAGTCTCCCAGCACACCTTGAATGATAGAGTATTGTCAAAGGTTATAAGTTATATTAAGACTAGATGGTCAAAGCCTGTTGACCCAGAATTAAAGTACTATTATAACATACGTAATTATCTATCAGTCACAAAAAATTGCTTGTTTTATGGAGACAGAATAGTCATTCCTACATCCTTACAGTCAGATGTGCTAAAAATTATTCAAGGTCATAACAGTGTCCTTCAGTCAAAACTATTCGCTAGGGCCTATGTTTGGTGGAAAGAAATGAATAATGACATATAAAAAGCTGTACAGTTGTGTGAGGTATGTCAAAAAACACAAAAGCACAGGAATAAGACAGTCGGGTTTCTGTGGCCAAAACCCAAATACCCATGGGAGAGAATTCACTTAGATTTTTTTTATTTCCAGCGTCAAACTTTTCTAATTATCACAGATGCTTACTCTAAATGGGTGGAATGCTTTCAAATGCCATCTACAAATGTCTCAGCAGTCATGTCCAAATTAACTGAAGTTTTTTCTTGTTTTTCAATTCCGGTTTGTATGGTATCTGATAATGGCCTGCTGTTTCAATCAAGAGAGTTTCAAAATTTTTGTAGAGTGAAAGAGATTAAATTACTTTTCTCTCCACCATATAATCCCGAATCAAATGGGTTAGCGGAATGCTCAGTCCAAACCTTTAAACATATGTTAAACAAAGCCTTGTTAGCAAGAGAATTGCCCTTGTCCGAGGTCCTAACTCGTTTTCTGTATATCTATCGGTATACTCCATCATCTGTTATGGGGTGTTCTCCAATGTTGTTTGTGTTAACGTTTGTCCCTAGATCCCCACTGTCTCGCATAAACCCAAAGTCAAATGTAGTCAACAAAAAAATCTGTAAGCAAGTCAAATTTGCTTTGGAGCAGAGGGTCAGTCTACTCAAGATCAGTCCTACCAATATTATAATAGGATGTCAAATCTGCCTTCACATAGCCGCAGAGCCCCTCTGAAACAGTTCAACATTAAAGATCCTGTATTAGTCTGTCGTAGGGAGAAAAAAGGTATTATAATAGTGATTTAAACATTAATTTTAATAATAATAATATAAAATTATTAACAAATTAATGCTTAAATTAATAATATGATATTATTGTAGCTTTTAGCATTATCAAAATGAAATTTTCTGATTTTATAACATTGCAAAAATTGCATTTACATTCAATGTGTTTTGTCATTTGTTTAGTATAAGATTATTATATACTTATTATTTCATAAATCAATGATAGAATACAAAATTCTTAAAGAATTAATTTTAATACCTAAGCTAACATTAAAAAATGCAAACTATCATATTTGCAAGATGTCAGTTTCTTATAAAAATGCAAGTATTATTATTTTAATATAGAGAAATATCGTAAGTTATAAAATGGGTCATGTAACCGGAAGTGATGTAGGGTAAGGTCATGTGTATCTTTGTGGTCACCCTTGCCTACCGCATCTGGGGGTTCGCCTCTCTCTCTCTCTACCAGTTGTTGTGGCCAGCATCTTTGTCTTACCGGGTGTGTGCTTTCTTAGTCTCCCTGACACAGTCCGAGTCTGTAATGTGATAACGACCAGATAATAAATTGTTATTTGTTTATATCGGCCTTGTCTGTCTATTCGAAAGAGTCATCTAAGTTATCTCCTTTTCCACAGACGTATGTATAATCGGTTGTGACTATAGCTTCGGAACATAACATATATAACATGGTGTTTTTCAGGAACCTATCTACCATATTATATAGGAAGGATACTTGTAATATTAACAAATTAAATGTGATAAAAATATGTTAAAAACTAGATGAAAAAAATTTATTTTGCTAAAATAAACTTACAGAAATTGCTGTTTCAATATTCTTTCCTCCCAAAGTTTGAATATTAATTTGGATGGGCTTCCACACAGGATTTAAATTATCTTTTATAACCTGTAATAAAAATTTCAATATATTAAAATCAGGGATAGGAAATGTATTAATTCCCAATAATATTATAATAGTGATTTAAACATGCATTTTAATAATAATAATATAAAATTATTAACAAATTAATGCTTAAATTAATAATATGATATTATTGTAGCTTTTAGCATTATCAAAATGAAATTTTCTGATTTTATAACATTGCAAAAATTGCATTTACATTCAATGTGTTTTGTCATTTGTTTAGTATAAGATTATTATATACTTATTATTTCATAAATCAATGATAGAATACAAAATTCTTAAAGAATTAATTTTAATACCTAAGCTAACATTAAAAAATGCAAACTATCATATTTGCAAGATGTCAGTTTCTTATAAAAATGCAAGTATTATTATTTTAATATAGAGAAATATCATAAGTTATAAAATAAACTGTTTAAACTCATTAAACAATATACTCACACAAGCACTTTTTAGCAATAGACACAGTAAAAGTTTTATAAAACTTTTACAGCTAAAAAGTGCTTGTGAAAGTGTATTATAGAGAA
This sequence comes from Olivierus martensii, assembly GCA_000484575.1. Classification (NCBI taxonomy): domain Eukaryota; kingdom Metazoa; phylum Arthropoda; class Arachnida; order Scorpiones; family Buthidae; genus Olivierus; species Olivierus martensii. Next base: position 8,728 of record AYEL01088920.1, on the reverse strand, counting down.
ATATATTTTCAATTGAAAATAAAGCCATATAATTTTTTTAGATATAGAATAAAAATTAATTAAAAATATATGTATGCATTATAATTCATCATTAATTAAAGTCTCAGAAGAAGATTTGCAAGAATTACAATAGAACATCTTGATCAAATCTTGGAGAAACTTAATGTGAATACATTAATGATTTATAAGTTATTAAATTATTAAGATCTTGTTAACTTTTCTTTGGTTCAAATTCATTATTATTGTATTTTGAAACATTAAAAAGTTTTAATTAAAATTTTCATTGTGTTTGTGAGACTTATTCAGCAAGTATTAATTAGTAATACAATTGTTACAAAATCTAAAATAATATTTTATTAACTTGAATATAAAATAACTCCAATTTTTTCAATTTAATTTTCAAAAAAAGTAATTTTAAAATAAATTAATAAATCTAGATAAAAATATAATTAAAAAATATTTTCTTCATTCTTAAGTATCAGTCTGCGGCGGATAGCTGGCAACAAGGGTAAAGTTCTACTTTAGACCGAAACTTCCGCCAGCCGCTAGGAGTCTCCGTGTCTCCGTCCGGACTTCACTTTCTGTCTCGCCATTCAACGAATGTAGACGTGCCTATACTACTCTCTTTCGTGTCCCCATGCCGTTTTGATCAACTTCTCAATATCTTTATCATATTGTATATAGTCTTAAAATAAAGTAACTATTTTAACTAGCGACTTGAATCTCCACACTGGTGACCCGAAGTTTTTAAAAAAAAGTGGATTCATCGCATGGATGGAAACGGATTGTACTACATGGCCCAGACATTGAGCAGGTAAGACTTGATCAGATATCCTCGGTTTGGTCAGGAAACGACGTACGGACAAACATTTCGATTACACCCCTCAGCCTTATAACCTTAATGACACATTTTTTTTTCCCGTATTGCAATTCTGTCGATATAACATAACAATTGTAATCAGGCAGAACAATGATATGCCTAAACATGACCCGGGACAAATTAACCAAATAGCACTTAAACTTCCACAATTCTGGCGCAATAATATCCAACTTTGGTTCGTACAAGTGGAAGCTGAGTTCGTTTTATCCGGCATCACCGTGGACGAAACGAAATATGCCAGTTTAGTGGCATCTCTTGACGCAGGTACACTCACACAAGTGAGCGATATCATTTTTCAGCCACCAAGCGACAGAAAGTATGATACGTTAAAGGAACGTCTGATTGCTGAAATACACTCACACAAGTGAGCGATATCATTTTTCAGCCACCAAGCGACAGAAAGTATGATACATTAAAGGAACGTCTGATTGCTGAATTTGCAGAATCAGAGAACAGGCGAGTAAAAAAACTTTTAAGCGAATTGCAATTGGGAGACAATAAACCGTCATACTTATAGAAGAAAAAACCACTTGCTTATAATATACCACTTAAGATACTAGTTCAGAGTCAATACAGCACTATCAGCAAGTATTGCTGTAATAAAATGCTTTAATACTTGCTGATAGTGCTGTATTGACTCTGAACTAGTATCTTAAGTAATAAACCCTCATTTCTGCTAAGACAAATGAGGGAGCTCGCCGGAGGAAAACTTACCGATGAATTTTTAAAAAACCTTTGGATGCAACATCTTCCTACACATGTACAGTCTATCTTATCCGCCTCTACAGAAGGTCTCTCACAGCTAACGATACTCGCTGATAAAATTTACGCGATTGCCATAGAAAATGTTACAGTGTATGCTACTTCCTTACCAGAACCGTGTGTGGTCACTGCAGCCACACAAGCAGATATTGCTGACCTACCCCAGCAAATAGCACAACTCATACAACAAATCGAACGGCTCTCAAGAGAAAGATCCCGCAGTCGGGGAGGCACACGAATACGGCCAAAAGCAGAGCATAAACATCAGGACCATAATAGGATAGAGAGCAACTCAGACACAAAGTACTGTTTCTACCATGACCGTTTTGGAATGAATGCTCATAAATGCAGGGCACCATGTACGTTTAACCAACAGGGAAACGAGTGACCGCTGCCACTCAATCCAGCCAGAGTGGCAGCAGACACCAGGTTGGCAACCTTTGTTTCAGATTAGTAATTTACAACAAAAGTATGAGTAGCAGGTACCTCATAGACACTGGTAGTGACGTATCATGTATTCCACTACTGGAAGACAAGCGGAATGTGACACCAGAACCACTCGTACTGTACGCGGCAAACAAGTCCCAAATCAAAACATATGGAACATGGTTACTTACTCTTAACCTCGGGCTCTGCAGAAGTTTTTGATGGAAATTCGTCATTGCGCAAGTCACAACACCCATTATAAGTGCAGACTTTATACGACACTATGGTCTGCTTGTAGATTTAAAAGGCCAAAAACTAATTGATAGAATTACGAAACTTAAGAACCATGGCACAATAGCCTGATCGCCTCTACATTCTACTGTTAAACTAATCACAGGAAATAGTGACTATCACAAAATTTTAGAGGAATATCCCGAAATACTCAAAATAACCCCTAAACTTAAGGCTGTACAAACTAATACTGTACATTTTATAGAGACTACCGGTCCACCGGTATACAGCAAACCACGGAGACTAAACCCAATGATTTATGATGCAGTAAAGAACGAATTTCAATATATGCTAGAACAGGGAATATGTAGGCCATCTAAATCCCCATGGTCCTCACCATTACACGTGGTAAGTAAAAAATCGGGCAGCATTCGACCAGTTGGTGATTACAGAAGATTAAACGCCCGAACCGTACCCGATCGTTACCCAATACCACATATTCAAGATTTTTCAAACGCCCTCTATGGTAAAAAGATATTTTCAAAAACTGACATTGTACATGCTTACCACCATATTCCCGTTCACCCAGAACATATACCAAAAACAGCTATCTGCACACCATTCAGACTTTTCAAATTTCCGTATCTAAATTTTGGCCTCAGTGGAGCCGCACAGACATTCCAAAGATTCATGAATGAGATACTAGGTACATTCCCATTCTGTTTTGTCTATCTCAACGATATCCTAATCTTTAGCGAAACTGAAGACAAACATAAAAAACATTTACGTATGGTTTTTCAAAAACTTACTTAACTACGGCCTCACAATAAACGTTTCCAAACGTGTTATTGGCGTAAGCGAAATCAACTTCTTAGGATATTTAGTTTCAGGAACTGGAACCACGCCTTTGCAGGCGTAAGCGAAATCAACTTCTTAGGACATTTAGTTTCAGGAACTGGAACCACGCCTTTGCAAGAGAAGGTCAAACCTATCCTCCATTACCCAAGACCCTACAACTGTCAAGGAACTGAGACGCTTCCTTGGCTTACTCAATTTCTTCAGGCGATTTTTACCACATGCCGCCCATAATCAGGTCACATTAAACAATTACTTAAAAGGGGGAAAAAGAACTGACAACACCAAACTGAATTGGACTGACGCAGCTGAAACAGAATTTCAAAATTGCAAACGCCTACTCTTTCACACAACACTTCTTGCTCACCCCAAGCCCAATGCAAAATTAATTCTCCAAACAGATGCTTCAGATCATGCAATCGGTGGAGCACTGTTCCAACTAATTGACAACACACCTCAACCACTTGCATTTTTCTCTCGAAAATTATCACCAACAGAATGCAAGTATAGCACTTATGATAGAGAACTTCTAGCCATTTATATGTCCCTAAAACAATTCCGACACATGCTCGAAGCGAGAGACTTTACAATTCTAACAGACCACAAGCCCATCACTTACGTTTTTACACAACAACCGAACAAATGCTCTCCACGACAATATAGACAACTGGATTTTATATCTCAGTTCACCACACATATTCATTATGTCAAAGGGGAAGACAACATCACTGCTGACACACTGTCCAGAATAACTATGATCCAAATGCCAAATCCTATAAATTATGACGAAATTGCTAAAGCACAAGAACTCGATCCCGAATTAACCAACCTGATCAACAACCCGCAGAGCCTTTTCATAAAAAAAATAACTCCACCCGATTCTAACATCCCACTGTACTGCAATATTTCAACAAAGACAGCGAGATCTTATATCCCAAAAAACTATCGATGACAGGTTTTCAACACCCTACACGGACTATCCCATCCAGGAATTAGGGCTACAAACAAATTGATCCGGTCGCGTTTTGTTTGGCCTTAAATCAACAGAGATTGCAATACTTGGGCTAAACAGTGTATTCCTTGCCAACGATCAAAAATCATTAGACATACTAAAGCACCAACAGGCTCTTTCCTGACCAAATACGTCGATTTGAACATGTCCACCTAGACATTGTCAGCCCGCAAAAATCATTAGACATACTAAAGCACCAACAGGCTCCTTTCCTGACCAAATACGTCAATTTGAACATGTCCACCTAGACATTGTCAGCCCATTACCACCATCGGAAGGAAATCATACTGCCTGACTATGATAGACAGGTTTACCCATTGGCCGGAAGCCATACCAATGGCCGACATAACTGCAGACACAGTTGCTAGATGATTTTATGAAAACTGGATAACCTGCTTCGGTGTTCCAGCTCGAATCACAACCAATCAAGGGAGACAATTTGAGAGTGCACTATTTCAAGCATTATCACGTCTACTGGGTGTCCAAAGAATCAGATCATCACCATACAACCCACAAGCTAATGGACTAGTGGAAGAACTCCACCGACCACTCAAGGTAGCACTTAAAGCATACAATACAGAACGCTGGACAATAGCTCTGCCTACGATCCTGTTAGAATTTTGCAGTGCATTTAAAGAGGACATTCAATCTACAACAGCAGAGTTAGTCTACGGGATGAGTCTCCGTCTGCCAGGTGAAATTTTCAGCCCTATACCAAGAGATACTACACCAAAATAACTGGTGGAAGAACTGAAAGAACAATTCATGTATATACAACCCAGACCAACTTCTAATCACGCAACGCAAACAGTTTTTATTCATCCACACTTGAGTAAGTGCACCCATGCATTCGTTCGGCATGACGGGGTAAGAAAACCTTTACAGTTTCCTTATGATGGACCTTACAAAATCCTTCACAGAAGTGAACGAACTTTTCGTTTAGAAATAAATGGACATAAGTGCACGATTTCCATTGACAGACTGAAACCAGCATTTCACGTAGCTGACGCCGAGAATCAAACACAAGAGAAAACAAGACCCACGTCAAACTGAAACCAGCATTTCACATAGCTGACGCCGAGAATCAAACACAAGAGAAAACAAGACCCACGTCGACCACAACAATTAAGCAACAAGACCCGATCACAAAAACTACACGCTCTGGAAGAACAGTGCATTTCCCCAGACGCTACCTTACCTAGTCGGATTCTGCAGGGGGAGTGTGCGGCGGATAGCTGGCAACAAGGGTAAAGTTCTATTTTAGACTGGAACTTCCGCCGGCTGCTAGGAGTCTCCGTGTCTCCGTCCGGACTTCACTTTCTGTCTCACCACTCAACGAATGTAGACGTGCCTATACTACTCTCTTTCGTGTCCCCATGCCATTCTGATCAACTTCTCAATATCTGTATCATATTGTATATAGTCTTAAAATAAAGTAATTATTTTAACTAGTGACTTGAATCTCCACAAGTCTGTCAACTGCATAAAATCATCAGTTTTCTTTGAAGATTCTGACATAGAATCCATATTTCCCAGTTTTTTGAGGAAAATTTAGGATCAGCTCAGAGATTTCCATTCTTTAATGCACTGACTGATTATAATTTGCTAGTCCTTCAGAGAATCTTTAACTATCCTCCTATCCAGTGATGAGCTATAAAAATTTTAACAAAGGGTTCACACTTTATCTTATAAAAACATAATATCAAATTCTGATTAAATGTTTTACTTTTTACAAAAAACAGAAAATACAAATAATTGTGCATGCACAAGAAAACATTTAAAAATAAAAAAAAAACTAAAATTTAAAAAATAAAAATAACTTACTTATTGACATATTTTAATGGAAAACTAAACAATGGGATTTCATCCATCATCTTGATGTTAAACAATTTCATACCCAACAATAAGTTTATTGAAAACAAACAGCATTTTTCCAGCATCTGTTTAAATTTTAGGTTATCTAAAATGCATTTGACTGAACTTAATCAAAACCAGATGAGACCCTAATTCTCAATCTTCTCACATTTCAAAAATTCTTTTGCCAGCTAAATCCCTACCCATCATCTACCCTGCTTTGGAGGGCATTATCACCAGATCACCACTATTTTGAGATGTATATTCAAATACACAAGTGAGAGGAAGAGAAAGACAAATATAAGTCAAAGTATGATTATGACACATAAGACAAGTGTTTTTCTTGAAATAAATAAACAAGCAAACAAAAAGAACAAGGGACTTGAGTCCCTTGTTCTTTTTCTTTGCTTGATTATTAGAGAGAAATTTAACAAAGGGCTTGTGCAAGCCCCCTATAGCTCACCACTGCTCCTATCTCATATAAGGAATATGAGACAGCAGAATAGCATGGATTCAACAATTTGAAATTTAATCAAATCAAGTCATAAAAAGTGAATAATATCTTATCTAGGAATTTGTTTGTTACAATTCAAAGCATCATATAAAATGTGATATAATTTTGGATAATGTAATATAATTTTTCAAAGTAATGTAAGTCAAACATTGCTAATTTGACTATCTATAATTCAGAAGTACTATTCATTTAGTATGTTTTATGTATGTTTATTATTTATATATATATACTGTGGTACCTCAGTATACGTCCACTTTGGAATAAGTCCAACTTGATATATGTCTTATTTGGATGTGAAAAATTTTGCTTGGTATACGATTTTTGTTTGGAATACGACTGACTTGCATGCTAGCACTTGTATGAGTCTGTTGTGTATTCTCTTAAAAAACACATTCCTTATATAAAAATTATAACAAGTCATAATAGCATTGTCTGTAATAACTAGACAATATCATATTTCCGAAACATCCTGAGGAGAAGACAGAAGCTGAGTTCTGTGGACAGACTTTTAGTTTACTAAAAGTCTGAACACAGAAAACACCAAAAGTCAAACCTGATAAAACACCAAAAGCCAAACCTGGTGAGTCTCAACAAGATCAAAGTAGGGAAAAGAGACAGAAAATAGAAAGAGAAGAAACACCAGAATTTCAGATTCCTAAAGTTTTATTTGAAGCAGACTCTCCTTCCAAACAATAACATCTCCTCCTTCCTTCTCAACATAACCCTAGTAGGCACTAGACTCTTCTCAGCAAGGTAGCGAGGTTATAATTTTATTTATTTCATCTACTGTAATTGTTTTTGTATTTATGTATTATTTTTTTTTTTTAGCATTAAGCAGTGTTTAAATTTTTTCCGAAACATCCTGAGGAGAAGAGAAATCATGAAATTATGATCATGATTATCATAGAAATTATGATCATGATTATCATAGATGAGAGAAATCATGAAATTATAAAATTATGAAAAGCAATCTCTAATAAATGGTTATATATTGCATTTTAGTACTAAAATAGAATTGGTCCCCAATTCTGAATTTTGAAATTTTTCTTTTATAATCACATGAATCTTACTAACATCTATACTTTTAATATTTTTGCACTCTTACCATTTAGGATCCAGAGCTAAAACAAATTCAATGGGACCAATTTTATATCATCATCATCATAGGATTTTATTACGAATCATTAACTATAAGTTTGTTTATAACATGCTTGCATTATAATAAGCATTTCTATTTATGAATATATTATATGATATTAAATTATATATTTATTAAATTATGTTACAAGTTTTCCTTGATTTATAAATGTAACAAGGACTTTGAAAACTGTTTGTTAGATAGAAATTTTTAAATTTAGATCTCATATCTTATTAATTATATTGTAAAATTTCTGATCCTAAAATATCTGTTAAAGGTATACAATACAAACTTCAAGGGAATTATAATTTCCGAAACATCCTGAGGAGAAGAGAAATCATGAAATTATGATCATGATTATCATAGAGATTATGATCATGATTATCATAGATGAGAGGGTATAAGTCCAAGGATCTGGAACAGATTAAGGACGTATACCGAGGTACCACTGTATATGTAAACACAATAAACATACAAAAGCTTGTATTATTATTAGAAGTATATGCTGGTCATTTTGTTAATATTATTGAGAGAAAATATTTAACCATTTATTAGTAAAATAATAATTATTTACAATTTTTATTAAAATGCAATTCAATTAATTTTAAATTTAAATGAATAATCATTAAAAAGATAGTAAATAGCTTATTGGAAAATATCTTCAGTTACTTCTAAAATTTCATCAAATTCATCCTAACAACAATAGAATAAAAAAGAATGTTTAGGTAAATGTTCCATTTTATTTCGTTCTTACTAAAGAGAAGAGAATCGTGAAATTATAAAATTATGAAAAGCAATCTCTAATAAATGGTTATATATTGCATTTTAGTACTAAAATAGAATTGGTCCCCAATTCTGAATTTTGAAATTTTTCTTTTATAATCACATGAATCTTACTAACATCTATACTTTTAATATTTTTGCACTCTTACCATTTAGGATCCAGAGCTAAAACAAATTCAATGGGACCAATTTTATATCATCATCATCATAGGATTTTATTACGAATCATTAACTATAAGTTTGTTTATAACATGCTTGCATTATAATAAGCAT
>AYEL01088919.1:0-41020 GCA_000484575.1 Olivierus martensii | reverse complement strand
ACGTCATTCTCATCCCTGCATCTCGATTAGTATTTCAGGAAAAATTATCACTTCCACCTATCGCACATAGTTTTTTATTATCTATTACGAAAGCCATAATATTAGTCCGCCATTCGTTTTCTATGAAAACTTTAATATTCATTTTAAACATGTCACAGTTCTCTCGCCGCTATCAGAACCCTACCCCTCGTTGCTAGCGAACTACATAATGGACGATCCCTCCGCCAGCACTTTAGTGCCTACGTTACCGAGGAAACTAATGCATGCTGAAGCCGAGTATTGTAAGGAAGCCGAACGTATCCGGTGAGGTGACAAACATTTTGGCCAGAGCTGTACATACATACTTTTTTAATATTTTTTAACTGTTTATATTTTATAACTTTTTGTTATATGTTTATTGGATGCAATCTGATAAATATAATTTTGTAATAAGGTTTGCTAATCTTGAAATAAAATTGGTTTCCAAAAAGCATTATATTTATGTGTTCTGTTTGTTGAGACAATAGTGTATCAAATACCAAAGCTCCTCCTCTTTTTTGTAACTGCAGCCCTCCATATCTCTAGTAAACACAACTATGGCCCTCGGGTTCATTATAATTGGACAGCACTGATTTAAACCTAATGGTTTTAATGATTCTGCAAATCCAGAATCTGGCCTGAGTTCAGGTTTTTTTACTATTTCTTAAAATAAACCGATCAATCACTCTAACACTAACTGACATCTACACAACAGAATAAACAACTTAAAACTTATGGTTATTAAAATATCAAGCAAGTGTTACAACTAAATAGCAAAAAACGATGTTAGAAACTAATACTAATAAACTGAATAAATTCTCAAAACAAGTAAAATTAAATAACAAAATAATTTATTTGACTTAAATACTTACAAAAAAAGTATTAACCAAAGCTTTATTTAAACAATAATAAAGCATAAAACAAGTTATTAATAAAATTTCTTTAATCAAAATTCAAAAATCCAAATATTCACAACAATAAATAAATATCATCTTAAATACTAATTAATTCTAATACCTCAACTTGTTGATACAAACTTAAGCAATTGTTGATCTTACAAGAAAGTCACAAATCAGCTTGAATACAATATAACACCTCACTGTGTCATTTGATGCACACATTTTTATCATAGCGACTTTCCAGCTTGAATACAATATAACACCTCACTGTGTCATTTGATGCACACATTTTTATCATAGTGACTTAAGTCTTACTTATAGTCCCAAGCTTGTATCATTTACGTAAGTCAGGCAACAAGTTCAAATTTCTTAGTTTACAGAGTAATCAATTCATTCTTTACAATTATTTATGTACTGAATATAAAACATCGATAAGAGATTATTCTTATATTCTCATATCAGATAAGTAGGAATAATTTGGATAGATGACATCAAGAGCTGAGAGAATTCGTCAAGAGACAGATTTTTGGTCCATAACTTGTAATTTCTAACTGATGAGATGGAAAACATGAAAACTGAGTTAATTCTTAAACTAAACAAAATACGTTAAATAATAAAAAATAATAAGAAATAATAAAGGATAAAATAAAATTATAATAGGATAGCTCAAAATTAACTTCTTCACAAGATTTATGATTTTATAGATTACAAGAAAAAAATTTGTTTATTAGAATCTAGATTTGTTCCCCATATATATTAATTAAAAATCCAAATCAGTATTTTCATTGTGTTAAAAAGATTCATACAAAAATGCCTATACAATAACTTCCAAGAGATAATAGGATATCAATGTCTCCAAAGAAAATTCTTCAATATGTGCATACTATCAATAATGATATGTCTATGAAATAGGAATCTTTTAAAAAAAAATGAAACAGAAACTAATAACAACCTAAAGAAATATGAAAAGATATATGCTAGGATTCACTAGGTGAGACTGCAAAATCAATATCTGGATAAGAGAATAAACCAGAATAGAAGACATAACTGTAATAGTTAAAATCAATGTTATGGGGTAAGTCATATAGAAAGATATAAAGATAATTAATGATGAAAGATAATTACAAGTAGCAACCAAGACAAGGGAAAAGACATTCTGATCAAAAATACAAATAATAAACTGATGTAAAAAAGTAATTTGTTCCAATGGATACAGAAGGCATAAGTTCATATATAAATAAGGTAAGTAAATAATGTCATTTTCTCATGAGTCATAGTTTTAGTAATCATTTATCCACATGATGATTGATTATTCACTGTAAGTTAACTGCATAACAAAATTTATATTTTTATTCATTCATTAATTGATTTCCAGGCTGTGGACATAAATTTATAAAAATATTTCAACTTTTCAAAATGTCTGTGTCAAATAATGTTATTCATGCATGTTCACTTTATTAATTTAAACTTGGAACTAATGCTGCAGAGGCATCCAGAAAAATTTGTACCATATTTGGAGAAGATGCTCAAAGATAGTTTAAAAAGTTTGTTTCAGGAGATGAGTACTTAGATGAAGTCAAACTAGGAAGATAACTTTATATATAAGTAAATTAAAGGTAATGATAGAGATGAATTCACATTTAATGTGTCAAATGCTTGCTGAAGAATTTCAAGTAAGTGATAAAACAATTGGATTTCATTTACATAAATTGAAAAGAAATGGAAATTAAGTAAATGAGTTCCTCACACATTAAGTGCTAAGAACAAATAATAATAATAATAAAAATTTCCCAAATTTTTTCTTAAAAATTAGGATGAACATTATAACTTATGAATGTAAACAGTATTCAAATTGGACAGAAATGTGAAAGTATAAATCTCTATATTAGTTTTTTAACAAAATTAAGGAAACCTTTTACCACTCCAATTATAAAAAATGGGGGAAAAGTATTATGATTATTAAAATGTGTGCATAAAGTGATACTATCTATGGTGAAAGAAAATTTATGGTATTATTAATAGAGGCTTTTAAAATTATACAGTGATACCTCAGATCACGAACGTCTCAGTTCACAAACAAATTGGTCTACGAATACCATTTGTGAACAAATTTTGCTTCGCTTTACGAACAATGCTTCGGTTCATGAACACACACATGAAGCATCATTTGTGAACAAATTTTGCTTCGCTTTACGAACAATGCTTCGGTTCATGAACACACACACGGAGTGTGGTTTAAAATTCTGTTGTGTATCTCAAGGGTTAAATTTGGCAAGTTGTTTGGGTTTATCTGTTAAAGGTCACTACATTTTAATCGGTTTAAAATTCTGTTGTGTATCTCAAGGGTTAAATTTGGCAAGTTGTTTGGGTTTATCTCTTAAAGGTCACTACATTTTAATCTATACAGGTTAAAACATTCCAAAAACATTTAAATAAATGCAATAATACATAATATAGTAAAGTAATTTATAATAATTATTATTTATTTAACCTGTTTTCTGACATTTGATATTGAATCTTCAAATAAATTATTTTGAAATATAGTATTTTGGAACAACTGCTTTATGGAAATTTCTGAAAGTATAATACTTTTATTTCAGATATACAATCCCATATCTGAAAAACTTGGAATCATATGTATTTTTAAATTTAAATTTTTCAGATTTTAGAACTATAATATAAATTTTTCATGCACTATAACATCAAAATATATACAGTAGTGCCTCACAATTCGACGTCCCACAATTCATCGGTCTTGCAATTTGACAATTGAGTTTCTCGGATTGGCACATGCGCATGCATAGAATTATGTGATGTCATTCGCTATTTGTCAGTTTTTTGGGCACATGCACTATAACATCAAAATATATACAGTAGTGCCTCACAATTCGACGTCCCACAATTCGTCGGTCTCGCAATTTGACAATTGAGTTTCTCGGATTGGCACATGCGCATGATGCATAGAATTATGTGATGTCATTCGCTATTTGTCAGTTTTTTTTGGGCAACTTTGGTGTTTGCACGTGTTGTTTGTGCTAATTTTCAATTCTAAATTTTTCAGAAAGTAAAAAATTTGTAATTATTATTATTTTTTTGAGTGAAATGTAAGGATGGGTTCAAAGAGAACTGACCAGAGGAATAATTCTGAAAAGAACAACACTTGATTGAGGAAAGAGACGAAGAAAAAAATTGTATATAGTGCAGAAAGGTAGAACAATTAAAATATAATTCGAGTATGGTGTTCCTAGGACAACTGTGGCAACATTTTGCAACAGAGACAAATTATGGGTGCTAAGATGTCTGCTGGAAGACTTCATTCAAACATCCAAGAGTTAATAAATGTGAGTTGTGTATAAAATAGTGTATTTTGTAATTTAATGTGTTATAACAATAGTAAAACACATATAATAAAGTAAAAAACATAGTATATCTCTCCCACCTCACCCGTTAGGGGAGTGGGATGGGGATCTAAATAATATATTGTATCTCTCTCACTCACTAGTTAGGGGAGTGAGATGGGGGTCCAATAATGAATTAATCTATTTTACATAGTCTTATATGAGAAATATTGTCCCACAATTCGACAATTTCTCAATTCAACATTACTTTGGCAATGGATTAGTGTCGAATTATGATTATACTGTATAGCAGTGGTGGCAAACCCCCTGCCCACAGGCGCAAGTGCGCCCACAGTTGGTTTGTTATGTGCCTATGGCAAGATTTCCAAAAAATTAATTTAAAAATATCATTTTTTAACTTTTCTTAATCATATGAAAATAGTTTTAAAATAAGTAGTAATAATTTTATTTCATTGAGAGCTAAGACGAAAACGCGCGCAAACGTTAACGCTTGCGCTTGGTGTAAACCGGCCTTAAGGGAGCAATAAAAGTAAATATTGCTAGAGCAGAGCAATGTTTTGTTTGTCAAACGTGTATAATAACCATCATTTCTGCATGGATAAATATTACTACTACTTCAGTTGCATATTGAATTAACGCATTATAATATTCATTTTAGCAGGGCCGTAACTAGGACGTGGCGAAAGCGGCATTCGCCACGGGCGCAGATTGATTAGGGGCGCAAATTTTTTAATTGATTTCCGTTATTTGCAGGCAAATGACTTTTTCCCGATAAACTTGATTAGGGGCGCAAATTTTTTAATTGATTTCCGTTATTTGCAGGCAAATGACTTATTCGATAAACGTTGCAGACATAGCGTTATGTTTTTCTTTCATTTTATTTCTTAGAAGAAGTAATTCATGGGTAAGAACAGCCAAATTATATCCTAAACAAAGGCGCTATTTTTAATGATAAAGTAAAAGTTTACAATGACTCATTGGGTTTCTGCCTCTTCAGTGAAAATTAATGGAAAGGCCTAAAGAAAAGTAATAAAAAAGGTTTGTACAAATCTATTTGCTCATTCAAACAAATATCTTACAGCAGATTCAAAATCAACTCATTTTGATGGAGATAATTCAATTTCAGCATTGTTATCTTTAAATGAAAAGAATGGGGGGCGCAAGTTTGACCCTTGCCACAGGCGCTGATAAACCTAGTTACGGCTCTGCACTTTAGCTATGGTTCCAAACATGCCCTGCTCCAAAAAGCAAATTTTCGTTTTCTCAGCAGTTATGTCACTGATGAGAAAAGGAAACTTACTGATTTCATAATCACAAATCAATCATTGTTAGGCTTATTGCTAGAGAAATTTCTTTTTCAAATCTCCTCTCGACGGAAAAAATTCATTAATTCAATTGAAATTTGATAACGTCTTAATCAATTGCTAATTGATAGTATGCCTCCAGTTAAAGTTTAGAAACCTGTGATAAACAATAAAAACTTTACAGAAAAATTAGGAATCAAATCATTACTATTTTAAAGGAATATAATTCGGCAAGTTACTAAAAAAGGACTTGCTTCTAGGCAAGTTAAAGATTTGCATCGTCTGATGTATGATTATAACTGCTGATATAGTCAACTATATTTCTGACATTCCAGAATGGAGAAATTTATAAGAAAAACAGTGAGAAAAGTAAATGATATACAATACTGTAGAGTAATAAAATCTCTTAACCTCTTTCGTTAAGTTTAAACCGCGCATTTATTAATTAACCATAGTTCAGTTAGAATTGGTCGATGAGATAAAGAAGAGAGCTAAAATCACTACACACTCTAATTCCGTGGTGAAAAGTTTGAAATTTTTTCCAAAGTATCTAAATCTGATCATCCGAATGGAATCACTGGGATTCGATACTTGATTCGAGATTTTTTAAGTACTATAAAAGTAAAGTGACCAGATGTTTTATGTTGGAATGTGGGACGTGTCCAAAAAAAAACAAAAGCTTAGCACGTTCGTGAGGAAGTCATTTTCTTAGTTTATTTAGTTGTGCGTTTGGTTTTGCGTTATTAAAATGTCTTGGGTCTATCTTTTTATGCGTTTATTAATATAAAAATTACAAAAAACACATACTTCTGATAAATTAATTAAAAACATTCTTTTCATAACAAATAATTACTGTAGACAGAAAATAACAATCTCAATACAAAAAATATCAGAAATGACAATATAGATACAACTTGTAATATAACGAATAATATTAAATAAATAATTACGTTATGGTATGTATTTTTTCGCAGAGTGAAATTTTTAATAAATCTTCTTTACTTGAAATATTCTAATAAAATTCTTCACAGGAATTGGAAAATTGCACTTAACTTGTAATATTTCCTTCAACGTTTCTACGCTCAGCTGTGTTTTTTCTGAGGTCTAAAATTTATTCACCATTGAAAAATATTTTTCCGTTGCACCATTGATGCCTGGCCAGTATAATGTAAATCCAATTATTTTCTTAATATTCCTGAATGGTATGTTATTGATATCAAAGTGATTAAATATTTCTATCCACTTTGCATCGGTTGCAGTTTTTGTTCATTTCAAGCGTTTACTTTTGTATCAACTGCAATTTTTTACATATATTTCCTCAAAACGTTCCCTTTCTTCCTTATCAGCACAAATAGATCCATTTTATCATCAAATTTTGAAATGTAGTCAAAACTATTTACACATTTTGCCAATTAATACCGCTTTTAAGATCGGTTCTCTTAAAATAATCAGTGTTCAAATTATAATAAGCGAAGTTCTAAATATTGGATATATTTTTCATAAAAAAACTGTCGTCATTGGATTTGAAGGAATCTGTTTTGGACCAACTATTATCCTCTGAATTTCTTAACTTATTACGTACAGTGAGTAGTAGATACTGCATGTTCATTTTTTCTTTTCATTTGAATCTTGAATCAACTATTTCTGTAACAACCTCCATAATAGTATTTTTATCATCTTCAATACTTATCACATACAAAAAAAAAATAAAATAAACATTTTTTTGTATGTCACAAGTATTGAAGATGATAAAAATATCTTTTTTGTATTGGCAACAAATGTTAAAAAAACATTTGTTGCCAATTAATTACAATAGCGTCATTTAGTATGAATTAGAGGAAACTAGTAGCAACTTTGTGCTATTGCGAAAATGTTAAAAATATTACATGCTCAATCCGGGACAGTTTTCATTGCGGGACAAATAACTCAAATCCGGGACAGTCCCGCATAATCCGGGACGTCTGGTCATTTTATGTAAAAGTTAACTGTTCTTTGCGGATTATCAATTTATAAATTGACAAACAAAGTTTTAACAATAATAGTTTTATTTTTAAAATTTTCTTATATAGTATTTTGTTTTAAATAATGAGGTAACAGTAATTTCAAAAATTGCAAAAATGTTTTTATCAATAAATTAATACCAAAATATTTTTTTATACAAGAGAAAAGTTTTAGATTAAAATATATTTAACAAAATATAATAAGTCTCAAAATTGTTTTCTAAAATTTTTCCTGAAAACAGTGATTAAAAATGGCAATTATTTTTTTAAATTTATAAATTCTCAATTTCTGACATTTAAACACGGTAGGGTTTAAAAATTATGCCAATGCAATATGGCAGCGAAGTTATGGTTATGGATTTTGGATAAATGGGACATTGATCACATGTAACCATGTAAAATATGCAGAGATGATTTAACTTCTTAAATATCAAATATCTTAAAGCACTAAAAATGTAAGAAAAGGCAGCTACACTAATTAAATTCAACATTAACTCATTTTCGTGAGTATTAACTCAAGTTAACATATATCTGGATTATGTTTAAGCTATTTCACAGCAGAATTTCGTTTTATAAAATTTATATAACACTAAACAAATATCTGGATATGCATTAAATATTGATATACTGTAGGCCTAACAATGATTGATTTGTGATTATGAAATCAATGATGTCAATGTTTTGATTCATCATCATCGATTACATTTGAACTTAATAAGGATATAATAAATTTTTAAAAGGATAAACAACTCATCCAGCTGTTTACTTTTATTGTACATACTATAATATATAATATTCATGAATAATTGATTTATAGATATTTTAATTAAGTATGTTTAAGAATTAAAAGTTTTGAATAATATCCAGTCATAAAAAATCTTGCATATTCATAATTTAATTTAAAATATATTCAGAATTATATGAAATGCTGTATTTAACAAATACCAGAAGTTAGAAATTGTTTAAATTTTAGTTCTAATCATATGAGAAGAAAACTACTTTTTAAAAATTCCTTTCAGTAAGAGCCTACATTATTCTTTCACCACCAAATACATCACTTTATGTACTAGTATTTTTTAAATTAAGGATTAATAATATATTTTACTTAAATTTACAAAGTGTTAACAATTTACAAAGGAAATTTATTCACTATTCCCTTCTAATTCAAACATTGGGTTTGGATGATTAAATCAATATATTAAATGTATGTCTAATTAAATAGACATTCACTTTGCTATTCAGCATTCTTATCTGATTTTTTCATTCTAAGAATTTATTTGTAATAAATATTTAAATCATAAAAAATAAATACTTTCACAGGTTTAAATAAGAACTATGTAATTCAGAAATGTTTTCATCTCTATCCCATCATCACTTATTAAATATTCTATTAATAATTTAGACCTGGGCAAACTATATCCTATCCTTCTTTTCATGCAGCCTACAAGCTATTGATAAAATATTTGAGACATTTATAAATTTTATTAAAATAATTTATTATTCATTTTTCAGTTTTGATTTTTTTGTGTTATATTTATATGTGTTTATAAATATATATACTAATAAATAAATAAACAAATAAATATATATTTTTATTTCCTGACTCTTCATAAAATCAGAAACTATTTGTAATATTTATTTATTACATATACCTGTATATGCTTATATATATAATAAATAAATATTACGGATAGTTTTCTGACCTATATAAGTAGATTGTTCTGCAAAATCCTATGTAAATCAAATCCTATGTCTGAGCATATGTTATATAGCACTACTGGGTCACAAAGAGGTAACATTAAAAATTAATTAAAGATGTAACATAAATTCACATGGTAAAACAATCATTCATCATGCTGGAAGATCTGAATTCAATTCTGAGTTCCAGAACTTCAGTTTTTGGGAGAGGTCTGAATTCAAGCCCCACTCCTTAACTAAAATTAATGTTACATAACTGAATCTATGTAAGTCAGGGATTACTTGTATATACACATACATTTATTAATATTTTATATTTGAGAAATATAATTTTTTTTTTAAATAAAGTATGCATAAGAAAAATCATACGCAGAAATGTTTTGATATATTCTGTTTGTTTCTATGCAGTTCTTCAACTAAAAAGTTTGCCCACTGTTTTAATTAGTTTGTTGCTGAATGGAATCAAAGATATACTTGGTCGTCAACTTACAACCGACTTCTGTTATGACTGACTGGTTGTATGTCGGTCATATATTTATTAACAATATTTTTTAATTTTTCTAATCTTAGCTGGCACATCTTAGACTTCTTAACTGGCATATCTGTAGATGAAGGTATTTGCTTTTTACTAGACATTTTACAGGTAGTACAGTATCAAAATCAAAAATCATGCAGCAACCACCATTGGCTGATTTAAAATGGAATGACCCAATAACTCATTCACACAAGGCACCAAAGAAGGGAAGAAAGCACTCCCCTGCAGACATCCCCTGTCAGTGTGGTGGGAAGGAGAAAAGAAAATAGGTAAGAAGAGAAAGTCCAAGTCAGAGAGAAAAAGTCAGCAGAGTCTGAGAGAAGGTGTCATAAGCAAAAGGTGTTCCGAAAGCGCTATAGAAAACGATCGATAGACATTCATAAGTGTGAATTGGTGTGTGCAAACTTCTACGTGGGAAGGAAATAAAAAAGAAAACGAATAACTGTTTCTAAGAAGAACAAACTTATTATTTAAAGAAACATTTCAATGATTCAGGACTTTAAAGACTTTGTTAAATAAGGTATTTATCCTCCAACTATTTTACAATGTGCTGCTCCCTGTGTTCGGATCAGCAACATCTATAATAGGGATCTCTCTTTCAATAAGGATCCAGGTTTGTTTTCAACCATATCGTTGTCTGTCATTGCAACACTGGAGATTTTTCTCCTCTCCGTTACTCACAAAAGCGCTACATATCCGCGTTTTTGGCCATAAAGAAATATCCTGACGCCACAGTCGCTCCGCGGACCCCACATTACACAAATTATTGAAATAATTATTTTTTAATCATTTTTTTGAATTATCTTAAAGGGATTAGTTAAAAATGGTTTCCTTTTTATGACAGAATTATTTTATAATCAAATAATTCAATTAAACAAATTATTATTATTAAATTATTTTTGTAATTTATGTATACATACATAATCCTAGAAAGTGCTAAACTGATGCTACCGTATTACTTCAAATTTAAGCTACACTTTTTATTCCAATTTTTAAGATGAAAAATTTGAGTGAGGCTTAAATTCAAAGCGAATATTTTAACATCTTATTTCTCCCGATCTCCCACTCCCCAACGTTCGGGTTTTTGCTTTATACTCTAGGCATGTGCATAGTATTACAAGTAGTGCTGTGCGATGGCATTGATTGTTGGTTATTAATCGATGGATTTTCATGCTGATGCATCAGACCATCGACAATTATAACAATCGATGTATTTCATTGGTACCATCAATGGTGTAATTTTTCACTGTAAGAATGATTGCTAATAATTTATTAAATATTTTAATTTTGTAACGGCAGTCATGCTGAGTCGTTACACTAGATGTCATCATGTCTACTTTCCAGGTGGGAATATCAGGAGGTCTTCCTACATGCCTGAAAACGTACTTACAAGCTCCACTGGAACACCGCAGAAGCAATCCTGTGCAAATTTGGCAACAACAGGAGAAAAATCAATTCTAATGTTTGCTCGCTGGCTTTAAAATATCCATGCAACAACAGGAGAAAAATCAATTCTAATGTTTGCTCACTGGCTTTAAAATATCCATGTTCCAGCAACTTCTGTGTCTGCAGAACGGTTATTCAGCAAAGCAGGCATAACCGTCTCCAAAAATAGGAGCAGTTTAAAGCCAAAACATATGAATATGTATTTAGTTTTAAGTTCATTGTCAATAGAAGAAATAAATAAACTTGTACATATTGCATTTCAATAAAATAAACGTTTGGTTGATTGGACTTAGGAACATTTTTTTAGTTAGAAATACCATCGTAGAAAAATCGATTTAATTTTCTCTAACCATTGATGAATTTTAAAATAATCGATGCATCGATGATCGGTAGTTTCTTGGCCATCGCACGGCCTTAATTACAAGCATTGATAATAGTTTATTCAGTGGTCCCGTTTGTATTTTTCTGATTTAATCCAGTTGCTGTTTGATAGTAGCTTGTAGAATTGCATTGTATCTGGCCATATTTTAATTATAAGAAAAATCACAAATTGCTATAATGCTGTTTATAACCACTAATGGAAACAAATTGCCACCTTTTATTATTTTAAACGAAAAACTGAACCCAAGGAAAATTTTCCTAAGGTTCAAGCACAAAAGAATGCATGGATGTCAACATTGATGAAATTGATTAAAACATGTTTGGGAGAAGATACCTGGCTCTATTAAAAAAAAACGAAAGTGATACTATATCTGAAGAAGATTTTCAATAAATTAGGTAGCTTATTATGTATATTAGTACCTATTTAAGTAAATAAAAATGTTTCTTATTTTTTAATACCTATTATAAAATAATTTTTATTTTTTCCATTTTTAAAATCCTACTGCAGCTTAAATTCGAAGTAATACAGTAATTTCTACTAACTCATTGCATTTTGCAGTTGTTTGTTTTGTATCAAATCCTTTTTAAAATACTGATACAGATTGATTATCTCCAATCTAGAATGCTTGGTACTGGAAGTGTTTCAGATTTTGAATTTTTCCTAATTTTGGAATATATGATATGGTGGAGTTGAAGAGAAGAGAAGAGAAAAATTCAAATTTTCAGAAATTTTTTTTATTTAGCATAAAAGAATAAGAAGAACAGGGATATAAATACAACAAACAATAAAAATGAATTTATTTAACATTTTTGGAAAAATCTATCCGAAACACTCATAGAATCATCATCAGACCTTTCTGATATTTTTTTTTAAACAATATATAAATAATACGACAGAAAATAAGTAGTCACAGACATCTTATACTGACAATGTAAGACGAGTCAATAAACTAAAAAGAAAAAGTTGTAGTGAAAAGTTATGCAAGACAGTTTATGAAATAATGAGATTAAGTCCACAAACTGTCTTACATAAACTGTTCTTAAAACATTTATAGTGTACCACAGCTATGCATGCACTATTGTATTATCTTTCACTGTAAAAGTGAAGTTATAGATTTTGGAATATTTTAGATTTCATATTGGGGATATTCAACCTACAATACTGAGCACTATATTTAAAACATAATTACAGTATTTCAATAGAATTTTAATTAATACACCACATGCAACAAATGCTTGAAAGCAACTAAATATATGTGAGAGAGAGAGGGCACTGCCAGCATGTGTAGGAGGCCTGTGTTGCCAGATGCTCTCATAGTTATTGTATAATTTATTTATAATTTATTTTTTTTTGTGGTTGTAAGTGCAGACAGTCGTTAGTCGCATAGCAACCTATGCGACTAACGACCGTCTGCACTTACAACCACAAAAAAAAATAAATTATAAGTCGATAACCAAGTGTAATTTTTTTTGATGTGAGTCAATAAAATATTTATATTTTTTTTTAATACTGTAGAGAGCTATTTAGAGAATACAAAATTTTTATCAAAAGTTGTAATATTTATCCAATCAAAAATATCCAGTATATAAAAAAATAAGCACAATGCTAAAAAATAAGAATATTTATTACAATTTAGATATTGCTCCTTTGGCTGACATTATTTTTTATTTTCTTAAATTGTCAACCAAGTAACTACAGTGATACCTCGGATCATGAACAAATCGGTCTACGACCTTTGCGAACAAATTTTGCTTCGCTTTACGAACGATGCTTCGGTTCATGAACACATGCACGAGCGCATGGAGCGCACAAAACCCTGTGCACAGCCTCGCTTTTGCTTCGCTTTACGAACGATGCTTCGGTTCATGAACACATGCACGAGCGCATGGAGCCACAAAACCCTGTGCACCCTCGCCCCAGCAACAATCCAGTTCTCATATGGGTACAATAAAGTTCCAACAAGTGTTGATATTTTAGTTTTTCTTTATTTAACATATGGGTACAGTAAAATTCCAAAATGCATGGAGTGCACATGACTCGCAGCGCACAAAACCCTGAGCACAGCTACACGCACAGAGTGCATGGAGTGCACGTGACTCGCGGCCGGAGTGCATGGAGCGCACGTGACTCGCGGTGACACGCACGGAGTGCATGGAGCGCACGTGACTCGTGGCACACAAAAACCCTGCGCACAGCCTCGTCTCAGCAGTAATCCCGCGGCGCACAAAACCCTGCGCACAGCCTCGCCCCCAGCAGCAATCCGCTCGCGGCGCACAAAACCTTGCGCACAGCCTCGCCTCCAGAAGCAATCCAGTTGTCATATGGGTACAATAAAGTTCCAACAAGTGTTGATATTTTAGCAGCTCGTATGGGTACAGTAAAGTTCCAACAAGTGTTGATATTTTAGTTCTTTATTTAATTAAATTTATCCCTTATTATGGCTCCCAAAAAAGTTAAAAGTGTTAAGGCCTGTTTCCACTTATTCCGCGCGGACGGAAAAATGCACTAGCGCAAATAGTCAGTGGCAAATGCACGGCGCATAATCTGCTTAAATTATTTCCACTCCCCTCTTACTGAGCTTAACCTTGAGCGATGACCTTGAACTTAGCATAGACAGAAATGGAAGCTAGAAACGATTTTTTAATTCTCCTACAGGGGCAATATCTTGTCATAATCATATTAATCATTGATTTCTAAATATTTAATTTTACTAGAACACTTAAGTTTCCATATCTATTCATTGAAATTACAGATTTTTATATTCACTATGGTTCTCAATGCTGTACAAGTGCCAGGAATTGCACTTACAGCACTGAGAACCATAGTGAATATAAAAATCTGTAATTTCAATGAATATATATGGAAAGTTTTTCAAATAAAATAATAAAATAAAATACTTCCTGCAGTTGCCATTATGTTATTGCCGGTTTTTTTAAAAATAAACTATAAATTTGATTATCCAACACAAATATAAACTCTTATTAGAAAAATTAGTAAAAACCCAAAAAAAAATAATAATAACACAAAATTCATTTTGACACACACGTTCAATTTTTATATTTTCTTTTTTAAAACTGACGATTAAGTTGTCATGGAAACGAAATAAATATCGTTTGGTTTTTATCATTTGGTCAATTAATGGATATTAAACACTTTATCAATGAGAATCGTTTAGAACAGTTTTTAATTTTATTACAAACGCAGAAAAAAGTATACATTTTCAAATAAAACATTTTAATGCATTTTCAAATAAAATAATAAAATAAAATACTTCCTGCAGTTGCCATTATGTTATTGCCGGTTTTTTTACTTGGTGCTTTAACAACTTATTGCTTAATTACTCATTTAAGTTACAACTATATAATGCTGCATTTTGCCTAAATTAATAAAATAGATTAATTTGTAAATAATAAATTGAAACTTTCCTAATAAATGCTGCAATTTTCAGAAAAAATCATTGAGTACCTGTCATTAAGCCTACCTAACTCTGTTGCTTAGAAAAAATAAATGGACCTTTGTAACTAATAGAACAACTGCTTAACTTGAATACTTAAGAGTAAAACAAAACTAGCACTTATTTGCAGTATAGTGAAACTTTATTTAAAAACAAAATTCCGCAAATGCTTTCGATTTATCAACCATCATCAGGTGGAGTTCTAAAATAATGAAAATGAAGGAATGCAACCCTCATCGATGACATCCCAACGTTCGAGCAAATCATCAAAGACAAAGAGGACCTTGAATAAGAACATCTTAGGTGGACTTTTCTCAAACAATCGTCTAGTAAGAGGGGCACACGTATATCGAAGGATGCGGCCCAAGATACCTCAGACATCAAGAAAACCCTTCAATGGCTAAAAGAGAAGGACTACATCCTTACTAGGGAAGATAAAACGAAGAAAATTGTACTAATGACAAAGAACAGTTATGATGAATTCTTGTTAAAGTATATAGCCAGCACAGGAGCAGTTGAATTACAACATGACCCAACTGACAAACTTGCTTTTAAGGTTGAGAGGTTAGTGAAAGATGCACATTTCCCATGAATATGGAACGTCCGAAGATAGGAAGCACCGCCATGCCCAGACTCTTTGCTTTCGTAAAAACCCATAAAACACCATTAGATGTGAGACCTATTGTCGAAAAGAGATTGGCGCCAACCTACCATCTTGAGAAAACTATAGTTACATGGTGCAACAGTATCTTAGGAAACACTGAGAACTCAACAATGGTAACCTCACAGTTTTAAATAGGCTAAGGAAGCTAAAAGTAAACAACGGCGACATCTTCACCACTTATGATTTTGAAGCGCTATACCCGTCTCTCCGACTAGAACCAGTATGTCTACTCTTTTACAGGTTCCTGCTCGAGCATGTCCCTCAAGACCAAAACAATCCACAGTTTCTACAAGAAATAGTGCACACGATCTGCTACAACTTTTATTTCACCTTCAGAGGCAAGGTTTACAAGATAGACCCAGGAAAGTGTACCCGAAAAAGTTCCTTTAAAGAGTCCCTGCAAGTACTAGTACATACTGCCAACAGGTAGTTTAAGAGAACCAACCCTGTAAAAATTCTCATTAGACATTATCTTCACAAGTCCTAGGAAACAAGTCTCAATTCCCTGACAGTACCATTTTCAGGAAGTTCACAAGTCTGGATATCTCAAGTATATCCTCAATTCCCTGACAATACCGTTTCCAGGAAGGACAATTCCGTTTCCTTCCTTATTATAACCAGTGAGAGCACTCCTATACGTGTCCCAATCACCAGTTCTCCTAGCTTTATTAAAAAGTCGTCTAACATTACTTCTAAGACTGCCCAATCATTCATTCTACCAAGGAACTTGCCTTGATGAGTGAGCAGTCCTGACAGAACAATTGGTGGTAGGTAAGGAGAATTGCCTGTTGAATCTGGTCAACAGTCATCTCTAAATCACCACCTAGCAAAATCTGCTCTGTATACCTCCAGGTTAAATTTAAGGTCTTCTCTAAAGGAAGCCCAGTTAGTCCTCCAAGGTCTCTATATGTAACCTGACTAGGTGCCATACCCTATAAATTAAAGCTAATATACCTGTGATCCGAAGAAAGCTCACTAGACACATGCCAGTAAAGCAAATATATCTGTGATCCGAAGAAGAAGGGTCATTATACATGCCAGTTCTCAATTAGGTCAGAAATACACTGAGTCCCTAACGTTAGGTCAATGACTTCCCTTTTGTTAACAACAACAAAGGTAGGTTCATTACCCCTATTCAGAATAAAAAGGTTAGTATCCATCAGAAACTCCAATAGATGTTCCCCCCTTCGGTTGATGCCTTTGCTATCCCATCAGAAACTCCAATAGGTGCTCCCCCCTACGGTTGATGTCGTTGTTACCCCAAACAACATGATGAGAGTTAGCATTGACACAACCAATAAATCAAAATGATTCTTTTGACAAAATTCCACCAAAGATCTGAACTCAGGTGTTGGTGGAAGTTCGTGTTTATCATAAGAGAAATAAGCAGAGGAAACAATAAATTCCCTACTAGCAGCCCCCTCATCATGCTTCACCCGAACAGTGATAAGATCCCTAGAACAGAAATCCCAGACAGGTGAAACACGTATATTATTCCTAATGAAAACACAAGTCTGAGGACCACTATCAGAAGTACAAGAAGTAAAAGAAAACAACTCATCTTCCTTATAATGAAGCCCCTGTATTTGGCCCTTATAGTGCCATAGCTCTTGAATAAGAGCAAGATCATAACAGCTACCACGAGCAGCCGACCCAAAAGGGCAGAAGCAGCTCGGGAGTGCTGGAGGTTGATCTGAATCACCCTCAGACCCATGACATTACAGGTACAGCTCCAGCCAAAAAGTTTGTCACCTCACCGGATACGTTCAGCTTCCTTGCAATACTCTGCTTCAGTATGCAGTAGTTTCCTCCGGAACGTAGGCACTAATGTGCTGGCTGAGGGATCGTCCATTATGTGGTTCCCTAGCAACGAGGGGTAGGGTTCTGATAGCGGCAAGAGAACTGTGACGTGTTTAAAATAAATATTAAAGTTTTCATAGAAAACGTATGGGTACTAATATTATGGCTTTCATAATAAATAATAAAAAACCATGTGCGATAGGGGGAAGTGATAATTTTCCCTGAAATACTAATCGAGATGCAGGGATGAGGATGACGTAGTCAAACGTTGTGCTATGATACTGAAGACAATGTCTCATGCCATCACGAAAGAAATTAGAGAGTTGGTAATCCACCATAGAGAAAATGGTGTTTCGGTGAATGAGATTGCTGAAATGCTGGACATCAGTAGGAGAACAGTTATTGTATTAGAACATGCAAATATCAAGCAGAAAGAGGCACGTTGTCGCCACTTAAATCAACAGATACGAATCGGCGACCTATTAACTATTCAAATTCTCCGAGTGGCACTAGCAAACCGTTGTAATTAATTAAAAACACAACTATCATGTTTTGTAATAGTCAATACGGGTAAAATTTTGACATAATAAAATGTTTAAAATGAGTATTGATTAATAATAATGAGATTTTTTAATCTTTGAAATCACACCACCAGCGTATTGAACGCTGGACCAATATTGAAGACTCCCTTATTCGGGAGGAAAAGTTATGAATGTTTGTCAGTCTGACACTAAGAAGCAGGGACAAAATTGTGTGTGTGTTTGAATTTTGTGAGAAATAATCATCTCTCCAATTATTACAGTTTATAAATTATCATATTTCTTTTTTATACAAAATAACTAAAACATCTCTAATGATATACTTGTATTTAAACTGTTTTCAAATATTGCTTTCGTAATAAATACATTTGGTTTCAAATTGGTTTCATCTGTTATCTTATCACAAAAAAATAATGCTGCGAGCGATAATACTTTAGAGCGATCAGTTTTGCCAATTTACCTCCCATGCTTTGCGTAACCCACCTCCCCTACATTGAATGAGTGAGGGATACGTCTAACACATCAGCATGGTACGTGGATTGGAAAGTGTAGCCGATCATGATTTCCGGTTTCCAGCACCTAGTTGAATGTGACAAACTTTTTGGCCGGAGCTGTACCTAAGGTGGGCAAAGATCCATGCCCCTCCTCTGTTGACTGTGCATATAATTAACACCAATTCTGCCAGTTTTGGTCCTATCACTGAACCCATTATAATTCCATCATTTTGCCTAAAATAATTATTTCCACATTTTATATAATTATTATAAAAACAAAACTGTATAGTATCAATTAACCATTTTTCTAAATTTAATTTTTCTAATGTTTCAACTATCATTTCTAATGTTATACTCTGATATATATTTACAATATCTAACAAAAGCAAATTAAATCTTTTTGGCATAATTACATTTCTCAATTTTGATATTACAGTATCTGCATTTTTTACTGAACATTTTGAATTTTCTATAATGTTTAATTTTTGCATTATAAACTTTTCTAAATTATATAGCATTGTATTTCTAAAATCCACTATTGGTCTATACGGATGATCATCTTTATGTGTATTTATTTGCAAATTTAACCTAGGATCTCTATATGTTTCAGACAATATATATATCTTTAAATTTTCTTCTAATTCTATGTTCCAGTTTAACACTAAACGTTGTAATGAATTTTGAACCTGCAATTTTGGATCTGTATTTAACTTTCTAAACATATCACTTTCTAAAAACTTGTTCTTTTCCTGTTCAAAAATCACCTGTTTCATAATTACTAACTGTTTTGTCTTATCTGCTTGTACTCCCAACAACTTCTCTTTCTTTAAATACTGTTTTGATAACTCAACTTTTCCTAACAACTTATTATTATAAAATTTTTTTATATTATCTAAAATAGGTCTTATATATACATTTTTAAACTGTTTTCTTATTTTTTCTACATTATATTCAAGTTTGTTATTCTTTATATATTCCAAAACTTTCTTACAACTTATTACTTTATCAATTGATGAATTTTTATATGGAAGATTATAATTATAATTATTCTATATCTCCATTTCTTAATAATTTTACTTGAATTCACAAAAAACAAGCTGGTAAATTACTAATGCCTATTCTTAGCTTTAAACATTCTGCTTTAGTATTAGTCTTAAATTGCCATTATTATTATAATGCCCATAAGTATTTGCTTATCTACATAAAAAGTGATGCAATAACTATTTTTCAATTCATTACTAATACACTTGTTTATTATGAAAATTTACTTCCAATATTAATTTAAAAAAGCCAAAACAAGTTATGCATTTTGGAAATTTGTAATTTGTAATTTACTGACAAAAGCCTATAAAAAAAAAAGAAAGAAAGATAAAAGTGCTTTCATTAAAAGTATTTTTTCCTCAGTTTTGAACGTTATATGAACTGCCTGTAACACTAATTTAATAACTAAATATATAGCACACTTGGCAGTAGTGACTTCAAAAGTTCTTTGTAAGTTAGTATAACGCTGAAGACGGTCTAGTAGATAGACCGAAAGTACTTATTTGTTAAATAAAATACTTTTGAAGTCACTACTGCCAAGTGTGCTATATATTTAGTTATTAGTATTTTTTCCTTCAGTATTACTTCTGAGTATAATGTTTCTATTGTCCTGCTTTAGAGATGTTTGGAAGTGTATTTTTCATTTTAATCTTAACATTTCATATAATCCTATTTACAATTTATTGTAATATTTTTTATAGATTAAACATTGAAAAGAAACTGACCTTTAATTCAATTGTAAGATCTAAATTTCAGATCAGTAATAATATGTTGATTAGATGATATCACTTTATGAGAGAATTTTATCAGGAAATAATATTTCTAATTATAACTCATTTTCTAATAGTTGGCCATTCAGTAGTGAAAAGATAATTTTATTCTAAATAAATACAATTCCTAAAATAAGTTAGAAAAAACAGATTTAATATAAGAAAGTTTTAGGTTCATACAATATTAGTATGTCATATGCAGGCTCAAAGATATCTAATTTTTCAGTGATGGTTGTGTGATTCCTGCTAGTTATGATAAATTATTAAATTTTCTTTATTATTACAGTTCTAAACAATGATGAAATAATTGTATGACTACGACTATTATGTGATAATATACAGTATTAATATAGTGATAGTGATAATATATCCAAGATTAATATACAGTATTATTTGAAACAATTCATGTATAAATAAACATCCAGTTCTTAAAACAGAAAGTTTTAAAAAATAGTTATTTTACTTTTTATTAAGCTTAAATGTTTGAAAAACTAAATTAAAAATTCA
The DNA here is from genome assembly GCA_000484575.1 of Olivierus martensii. Taxonomy (NCBI): domain Eukaryota; kingdom Metazoa; phylum Arthropoda; class Arachnida; order Scorpiones; family Buthidae; genus Olivierus; species Olivierus martensii. The sequence goes on along the minus strand of AYEL01088919.1, from coordinate 20,110 downwards.
CAGCACTTCTAGCAATAAAGTATCAAACTAAATTTATTAGTTAAAATACACACAAACGTTTTCGATGTGCTTCACATCCTATTCACATCAAAAACGTTTGTGTGTATTTTAACTAATAAATTTAGTTTGATACTTTACTGCTAGAAGTGCTGTGAATTTTTAATTTAGTTTGTTAGGGTTTTAGCAGTATAATAGTAAAAGTTATTAAATGTTTGATATAAAGTAAAATAACTGTTTTCCAAATCATGATTGATTAGATCATAATTGAGCAAATTTGATATTGTTGTTTTAATATTTTGCAGTTTGTTTAAATTAAATTTTGTTTAGCATATGAATGAGAATCTATCAAGAGACACAGCAGTGACTCTAAGCCAAGTACAGTAGCCACTGACTGACTCTTATTACCACGCAGTGACTCTAAATCAAGTACAGTAGTCACTGACTGACTCTTATTACCGGAGTCATTATAGACAAAATTCAACTTGCTGTAACTTTGGTCCTAAATTAAATATTATTAATCTGACAATTACATTTGATAAAAGTATTCAATAGGACATAGATTTCTAAATTTGAAGTTTCATATCCAATTAATAATAGAATTAGAGTGGTTTAAAAATTGCAAAAATCGACAAAAAAGTGTCATTTTTTTTCTTGTTCTCCTATGCAGACACCTCTACAGGTTTGATATCGATGAAATTTGGAATATAGGTGTTTCTTAGTTTACTTGAGGTCCCTGAAAATTTGAGCACAATTGGTCAAAACAAAGGGGGGAAGGGGATCCGATTTCCATAAATGCCTTTACATATCGCATTGCTTAACCGGTTTTGGCCAAATTCAGAAAATAGACATAGCATTTTTGACCAAATTCAGAATATAGGCATAGCGCAGTTCACTTAAAATCAACTAAAAATTTTGGCCCAATTGGGCTAAAATTAAAAGGTGTAGAAGACAACTATTTTCTTCTCTAGAAATGTCTCTATAGGTCACATCGTTTGATCGATTTCAGAGAAATCTAGGATGTAAATGTGATTTATGTTAATTAAGCCTTTCTAAAGGAGTGCAGCCCAATAGGACCAAAATGAATAAAGTAGGAAGTCTGTTTATCACTAACTCTTTTACTTCTCGTCTCGTTCAACTAATATCGATGAAATTTGGGAAGTAGGTATTCCTTAGATTACTTGAGATCCTCTAAAACAGTAGTTAAAGCACAGTTGAGACTAAAATAAAGATGCAAATGCCCGCTTCCATAGATTTTTTTCTATATATTACATTGTTTAACTGCTTCTCACCAAATTTGGAATATAGGCATAACTTAGCTTAATTAAAATCTTCTGGAAATTTTGACCAAATTGGGCTAAATCTAAAAGGTTTAGATGATGATGATCCTCTTCAGTAGAAATGTCTCTATTATATCCTATCTTTTACACAACCGTTTAACGCTGTTTCGATATAACACAGTTTTTTCAAATTCCATATTTTTATTCATTCACTTTGACTTGATTTTTCAAACCATTATTCTTACATAAATTAAAAATCGCAGAAATTTGTTGCATTGATACTCCTGTGCTGTCTTACAGGGCATCTGATATCAGTGCAGTGCAGTACATACGAAAGTCTACTGTGGTCAGAGTTCACATTTATGATGAGCGCAGTACATACGAAAGTCTGCTGCGGTCAGAATTCATATATATGAACAGTCATCAATGTTATTTTACAGTAATAAAAATAACAATTATCCTATTTTAATTTAACCCCGGAATGCTGCCACTTTAAACTATAGTTCCTCGAAGTTAGAACGTTTTTCTTTTATCAATATTTTTCATAACTATAGTTCCTTGAAGTTAAAAGGTTATTCTTTCATCTTCATTGTTTATAGCTTACTGCAATCTGATTACTGCTTTTTGTTCTTAAGGCTTTTTTTATAGTTTACTAATCTGATTACTGCTTTTTGTTCTTAAAACTTTTTATTTTCTAATTTTAAGTTAAAACGTTTTTTCTTTTATCAATATTTATTTTTTCGTTGTCTATAGTTTACTGCAGTCCGCGGGCCGGAGGTTGCCCACCCCTAGTTTATAGTTTACTGCAATCTATCTGCTTTTTGTTTTTAAAAAACTTTTTTATTTTCTAATTTTAAGGTATTTTCATGAATGATCTTTCATCAATACTTTTCGTTGTTTATAGTTTACTGCAATCTGATTAACATTATTCTTTGATCAATATGTTTTCATTGTTTATAGTTTATTGCAATCTGATTACTACTTTTGTTCTTAAAACTTTTTATTTTCTAATTTTAAGAATTTTTTCATGGATGATTTATGAATACAAATTGATATTGGTAATAAAAATATTTATAATTAATGTAATACAATAGTAATAATACATGTTACAAATAAAAAAAAATGCAATGTATATGTTACTGTAAAAGACCTTTTACCGGTAAAACCTAGCTTTTACCAAAGTGGCTTGGTAAAAGTCTGAAGTATGCTTTAATAAGATTCCATTTCGGCCTTTTACCAAGCCTTTGTAGTAAAACCTAGGAGTTACCAATGCCTTCCGGTAAAAGCCCGAAACGAGTGATTACTTATGATAGGATTCTCCATTCGCAGATATATAGTATCCAGTGTGTCCCAAAAAGGTTAAAACACACTTTAATTTTTTAATTGATAATATAAATTGTAAAAGTGATCAAAATAAGATATGATTTCAGATTATATCGATGGAACTGTCTTACAATTATTTTTCAAAGAGTTACAAGAAATAAAAATAAAAAAAGGCAATATTTATGCCATTTCACAAATAAGATCCCATGTGAAAAAGCTGAACTAATGCACAATTCTCTTGATAACTACTGAAGAGATTTCAATAATTTTTAAAAATAATTTTGGCAATAGTTAACAAATTTAAATTGATAGCTCAGAAAAAAATAAATAAAATAAAAATTATGAAATTTAAATAATAAGAAAAATGTAGTATGTTTTTCTTTAATACTACTACTTTAATACTGCTTACTACTTGTTACAACAAGGTTGACTGTTATGGCATTTTGAATTACAAAGTAGATCAGCTGATTTGCACAAACACTTCTTCGTAGTACACTATTTTGAACAGTTGCATTTTCTGAGTCCTTGTCCCCCAACTAAAGAAAGTTTTTTTACTACTTCACGTACACTTATTTCTTCTGTACCAACTTCTTTGATGTTTAAAAAATTTTCTTTGCAAAAGGTAAACTAGTTTCTTGTGTACAACGATTTAAATTTACCAAACTTAGTACCAAGAACATAAAACTCGTCATCTTTAATATCTGTAATAATGGCTATTACTGATTTTGGATCCATTTTCGATCTATCAATATCAGGTACTTTTATTTTAACATTTTGTCTGAGAGTAAGTTTCGGAAAGTTTTTAGTAGACGTGATCTTCATCTTCTTTGCCTGCTTCTCAAGTCCTTCCTTAGCTGTTTCTCAAAACACTTTCACATTTTGAACTTTGTTGATAATCGCACCTGTTGTGTCAGAGCATATATCTGGCTCTTTTTTTTCTATTTGAACTTCAGTATCTACTTCCATTGTTATACGATGATTCTTTTTCACATGTATTATTATTATCTTGTGATTCTAAATCAACTGTTGATTCCAGATTAATGCCTTCATCTTCTGTATTAACTATGCATTCATTATTAATATTTATGATTTTTTCTGAATACTCTTTAGTGGCCATGTCACTAATCAAATTACGTGGCAAAACTGAGTTAGCAAGTTCCAGCTTCATAGCACAACCAAACATAGCTTCGTAAGGTGAACATTTTATTCCCTCGAGATATGCTTTGTTTTTCATTGCTTGAACAAATTTTAATCCCTCCGACCACTTTTCTGTCTTATTTGTTTCCATCCGTATTGCCAACATGTTCTCAACGTCTTGGTTTGCCCGTTCGGCAGAACCTTGTGATTGACTGTGTCTCGGTTTATCGTGAACTATTTTTATATCACAGTATAAAAATATACAAATATATTTTTTCTAACATATTGAGTTATAAATTGAGGCCTGGGGTAGCTGTCCCCCTTGCCTCCCTCTGATAGCCACTGTTCATAATACATTATTATAATAGTTCATCATAAAAAACGTGATGTCTTTTTATGATAGGCTACTAATATAATATATCATATTTTTTATGGTAAGCATATTAGCTAGATTTTGGTATGATATGAGTTATTAGTTAGATTTTTAAATATTTTAAATTCATTGAAAAAATTTAATAATTTTTCTTTTTCAGTTTATAATCTTGGCATCATTTACATCTAGCATGGTGGAAGAACCAATTCTTCATGTTCTTGTAATTGGATTTCATCATAAAAAAGGATGTCAGGTGAGTTAGTAGATGTATTTAATTCATTAGTATACTAGTATACAGAACATAAACAGGAAACTGATACACTGCCTGAATAATATATAAGAGATACACCTTAGCATATATAAGAGATACACCTTGACCCTGCCTAAGTGCTAAGGTGTATCTCTTATACTAGTATACATTAATTCAATTATATTTATGATGATTTACAGACATAGTTAACTTCCAGTATTCACAAATTTAGTATGTACAAATTCATTTATTTGCAGTAGAAAGTTATTAGCTATTTTTCAATATTTGCAATTTGCATATTTATAATTACAATCAAGCTATCTCTAGATCATTTTTAACTGATTTGCCATGACTTACAGGAAATGTGCAAAATGAAGTTAGAATATGAATATTCTCTTCCTGATTTGCATTTGAATGCTCTTAATATCTCTCATTCTCTTTTTGAAAATTTTGTTTAATTAAATTGTTTATTTTTTCCGGATTTAGCTGGCGCACCCTGTATATTCATATTTATACTTTACATTTGTTTCATATTTGTAATTTTATTACTGTTTTTGTTATACTTTTTGGTTTTATTTTCTATTTATTTAAATTTGTTTAAATTTTTTATTTTTGAATAAATAATAATAATATAGATTATACATTAATTTTCTTATTCAGTCATCGGGAAAACAAGTATTAATAAGAAAAGGAATGATAACAGTAACATCTGAACAGGTGCCATTTTCTCATAATAATGAAGTTAGTATTATTAAATGAATTCTAATAATTATTAATTATTTCAATTAATAGTTTCTGCTTAAAATTTTTTAGAAGCATATTATACTACTATAACACATGTTTTTATAATTTTAAATTATTTTATCAATTTGTTATCTAATTATTTGTTATTTATTTTATATTTGCTTTAAATTTCATATTTATTTAGGTAACTGATTCAGAAAAGTTTGTTTTTGTTGATAAGAATGGAATTACTGTCACAAAACGTAATTCCGTACCAACTGCAAAATCTCAGGTTAGTTTTTTTATTAATCTATAATTGATGATTGAAAATATAAGATGTCTGGAAGATCATTTTTTTCTTCAGTTTTTTTAATTGAATTCTTTTAGTCATGCTTTTAGTTTACATTATACAATATTGGTTATAACATGCATCCAGATGATACAAATGAAAAAAAGGCTAAAATAATTATTATAAATTTCTTCATGATAATTCTATCTACTACACAGCTCCGGCCAAAAAGTTTGTCACCTCACCAGATACGTTCAGCTTCCTTAACAATATCGGCTTCAGCATGCATTAGTTTCCTCGGTAACGTAGGCACTAATGTGCTGGAGGAGGGATCGTCCATTATGTAGTTCTCTCGGCAACGTAGGCACTAATGTGCTGGCAGAGGGATCGTCCATTATGCAGTTCGCTAGCAATGAGGGGTTCTGATAGCGGCGAGAGAACCGTGACGGGTTTAAAATAAATATTAAAGTTTTCATAGAAATCGTATGTTGGACTAATATTATGGCTTTCGTAATAGATAATTAAAAACCATGTGCGATATGGGGAAGCGATAATTTTCCCTGAAATACTAATCGAAATACAGGGATGAGGATGACGTAGTCAAACGGTGTGCTATGATACTGAAGACAATGCCTCGTGCCATCACGAAAGGAATTAGAGAGATCCACCAAAATGCCACGTGCCATCACAAAATAAATTGGAGATTTGGTAATCCACCATAAGAAAATGGTGTTTCAGTGAATGAAATTGCTGAATGCTGGACATCAGTAGGAGAACTTATTAGGATATGCAAATATCCCTCTCCCTCATCAGGAGCTGTGCAGGGAGGGAGGTCATCCATATACCGCATTTCCCCCTCCCTTGTCAGAGGCTGTGCAGGGAGGGAGGTCATCTATATACCGCATACTCACTCAATATAAGTTTATTTTACATGTTTGCTTCAAGAACTTCATCAACAATTTAATAACCTGTCTTTATTGGGCTTTCCTGCATGAGTTCATTAAGCAGCCAGAAGCCAGCATTGGGACTGCTTAGCATCAGTAAATTTCATCCTACATTTTCTGCAGATCTGTCTTTACGAATCAATTGGAAATTGTAGGATGTTTAGAAGAGACACTTAGCAATAGCTAGAGAGGGTTCAGGCCACTTAACCAATAAAAAATAAAAAATAATTTTTCAATGCATAAAAAAAAAAAATGCACATCAAGCCAGATTCGAACCCACTACCTTTAGATTACGAGCCACTTCGAACCCACTACCTTCAGATTACAAGCCACGTATTTATCGAGTGCACCATCTGCACACCTGATAAAAAAAAATGAAAAATAAAAAATAATTTTTCGATGCATAAAATAAAATTCAGATTACGAGCCATGTATTTATCGAATGCACCATCTGTGCACCTGATGATCTAACGAGCCACGTATTAGTCGAGTGCGCCATCTGTGCACCTGGTGATCTGTGCCACGTATTTATCAAGTGTGCTATCTGTGCACCTGCTGATATGCTATTCTTCAGATTACGAGCCACGTATTTATCGAGTGCACCATCTGCGCACATATGGATATGTTGTTATCGACTACGCCATCTGCGCTACAGCTGATCGGTTCTCTATCTATCGTTTTTAAGCTGAATTATCATAAGTTCGATTTTTCAAGTGTTAAAAAATACTATTAGAAGGCCCTATTCAATGCAAAGCTCGGACACGTATTCACTCTTTTTGATGTATTTTCACCATATGCAAGCGGATCAAAATCGGTGGGGGTTTGATGTATTTTCACCATACGCAAGTGGATCAAAATCGGTGGGGGGGTCAGATGTATTTTCACCATATGCAAGCGGATCAAAATCGGTGAGGGGTCAGCTGTTTTTCACCATATGCAAGCGGATCAAAATCGGTGGGGGGTCAGCTGTGTTCTCACCATACGCAAGCGGATCAAAATCGGTGGGGGGTCAGCTGTGTCCTCTCCTTGTTAGTGCAATTAGCTGTTAATTATCAGAATCTGATTTAGCATCACTTCATCATTATAGTGTAACCATAGTTGTTATTGTGGTGATTTCAAATAATCAAATATACATGAAAATATCCAATTTATACAAAAATGTGGTGTTTACATAAAAAGGCTTATAATTATATTATTGTATTTTAAAGTAGGAAATATTATAAAAGCTAATTTAGAAAATACTTTGTAAATAATAATAATAATAATAACATTTACACAATAATGAAAGATTATTAAAAAGTTACTAGCTGAAGGTTAACTAAACACACATCATCAGAGTTTTAACTTCTGTAATGACATATAAGACTGTTTTTATGCTATACTGCATGCATTTTCAATTAAATAATTAGAAACAAATTATTAAGCAGCAGAAATAATATTTCAGCATAACTACTAGTGCACTAAAGTAAATACTGTAATTTTATTTTTGGATTATAATGGTTCAGATAATTGACTTATTTGAATATTCGACATTTCGATAATCGATACTCTATTGTTCATTGCAAATTTGATCATGGATATTGCAATGCTAGATATAGTTTTAAAATTTGAATAGAATTGAGGAAATTTTTTAAAGATGTCTAATTAAGCATTAAATTGATCATTAACTTAGATAATTTATTTGTATAGAAATATATATAACTATACAGAATATTATTAACCTTAATATATTTCATATTAGTTATAAGAATTCATAGAGAAGAAAAGATTGATACATCTCTTAAACAATTACATATTTTTAATAATTTTTTTATTATTGTAATTTATTCATAATATAAAGTTCTCTCTTTTGATAAATTTTTTATCTGTGAATAGTAAATTTAGATTAAGATATTAGCTTCTGTTATTTTAGCAACATTACAAAAAAATTTATAATAAAATATGATGAAATTTGCCTGAAAAAATATTCTGATTACAATTTTCTTTTTTTGCTGATCTTTTCTATTCCTAAATGGAATAAAAACTGTATATGAATTAGGTTTGTATATTGTCTGGTCAGCTGTCAATATAATAACTCATTTATTTTTTGATTTCAATAAAATCTCAAATATGTTATTAAATTATACTAAAGCAGGGGTCCCTAAGCTATGACTGCAAGATTTTATCATTTTTGTAAGATTTTATTCAGTCTACTGATATTTGTTCCATATAAAAGAATTTTTACATATATAAATATGGGAAAAAATTAAATAATAATTGGAAAACACTAAAAATTATTATAAATCTTCTCAATATTTATTTCTAAAATTAAAAATAAAATCATTCAAACATCATAATTTTTTGAAAAAATACTTTGTTGTTTAATTTAGAGGTGGAAAAATGCCATCATTTTGTATGTTTCCTGTTGTTAATTGCTATGATGATGAAATTCTTAAGTACGTTAGCAAAGAAAGATTTTTGGTTTTATATTTCAATGATGTTATCCTACATCATAACATGGTGGCAACCAAAACACTAAAATTATTTAAAATTGCAATAACATGAATAATTTTGCTACAATTTTCTAATGTATGAATTAAAATACACTAGACATAAAACATAAAATAAATATTATTTTGTCATTAATTATAGACAATTTTCTTTTGAAATTAAAATAAAACTATGAAACTGACACAATTAAGCATTTGACTTATCCCTTTTAAAATGTACAGACATTAAATTCTGGAAAAAACTATTATTATTATAAAACTATATGGACTGTTTACAATTAATTCCAATTCACCAATAACATTTTAGAAAATGAATTCTCATCTAATTACAAAAATTCTCAATCTATTCTAATCTTGTCTGTCATTCATTAGAAAATTATTTATGTAGTTTTTTTCTAAAAATATTTGGCGACTCCTGCACTAGATGACCAAGCCTATTGAAAATACTCAATATTTGTTCAATATTATCAGTTTAATAGGAGTGAAGATATTTCATATTTTTATTGCAATATGAACAATTTTCCTAGCCCAACCAAATAGTAATTTAACACAGGTCTTCAATTAATAATTCTTAGTAACTACAAACATATGTAAATAAACAACCTGGTTTTCTGAGTAACTTAAGCAGATGTAGACCAGTTGACAATGATTGAGAATGTTTCTTTTCTTTAATTGATTTTTTCTGCCTAATGCTGTGTGATTTGTTTTATATTCAGTCTAATATCTCTCTCTTTCATATACCTATGCCATATTTTCCCATATATTCTTCATCCTATTGTCTTGTGCCAACTTTTTTATTTAAATCACCTATGATGATTATTAAGTGTGTTGGGTGGTGTTCAATTCCTTTTTAATATCTTCATATAGAGCTTTTACAATATTTATATAATAAAAATTACAATATTTTAAAATGTGTGAAAGCTATAAATTCATTTAATCTACATTTAACCAATATTAATTTGTTTATTATATAAGATTTGTTACATTCTGAATAAAATATGATTTCATAAAATTATAGCAAAATATATAAAAATTTTTAAATATTACAGAATCCTTCATTTTTTCTGTTACAGTATAAAGTAATTGCTGATACCACTTTTTCAATAATTAATTGAAAATTTATTAAATATAGTAGAAGATTCATTTCTGTTTTATGATATAAATCCTCTTGATTTTTAAAAAATTAGAATCAAAAATTTTTCTTCAACCAAAAAGTAAGCAGATTAGTTTATGTAAAATGACAAATAGATTGAAAAATATCATAAATTTATCATCACTGAAACAAATTTTGAATTTTTTTTTTATAAATTGTGTATGTATCATATATCTGAGAAATGGGATATATTATTCAACATGTATCATCAGCAAAATGGATAAATGGAGAATATCCATAATGAGAATGGTATGTTTTTCTTTTTGAATGTTTTTACTCTTGAGTCAGCTTCAAGAAAATATTTTTAGGATATTTTTCTGAGATCCAAAAATTCAGAATTTTAGATTATTTTTAGATGATTACTTAAGTAATCCCATTTAAAGTGCTTGATTTGTATTTATTGAGAAGTCAGTTGCATAGATTTGGATAATATGATTGCATAAATAAAGACTATTTAAAAGAAAGATTATGCAGACATAACACTAAAACTATACATCACTACAAGAGCTTCATAATCATATTGAAGTTAATTCTATTCATTCAGATTCTTTGATTTATAACTTGTTGATAATGTTGATAATGACTTCTATTTTCATAAAATTTGTATATTATAGTTATTAAATATAGTATTTTATATCATTATTATAATTCTCTTGCACTAATTAACATATATGATGATTAAACTGTAAAGGGTGTATTGATCTAGCAATTATTCATGCATGAAATAGTTATATATAGGGATTGTATCAAAGCTACATAATTTCTACAGTTAATAATTAATTTGTTAGATAAATAATATCAAAATATATATTTAAAGCATTTCAATGTTTTATTGTTTCAGATAAGAAATGATACAGCAGTGATATAAAGTATTTGTTTAATATGATTGTGATATCATGAAAATGTTTATTGAAAAGACAAATATTGAAATTTTAATTTTTTAATTAATATTTGCAGGTAGAATATGCTTATCCTCCTACTGGAAAAGATGAAAATTTAAGTAGTACTGAATTACCTGAGCAATGGAAACATCTACCGTCTTTAGCTCTTCCAGATGGAGCTCACAATTATGAAGAAGGCAAATACTTTTTATTTACTTTTCTTGCATATAGTTTTCCTTAATTCAGAAATATATTTCATTTCTTAAAATTGAATAAATTTAACAAATACCTTTCATTAATTTTAAATATAAAAAATTTTGACTGCTTTTTGCACACAAATTTGATGATTTATTTCTAATATATGCTAAAATATTAAAATAACAATACAATAAAAATTATGCTACTTATAATAAACTATATCTGTCTCTTATACTGTTTATATCACTTATTTAAAATATAATCAAGTATTTTTAATTTAATTATCCATAATTTTAGAACATCTGTGGTTGGACATTTTTCATAAAAATTAAAATTTAATAATGACAAATCAATAATCAAGAATTAATAAATCAATGAATAACTTTGCAGATAAATAATTTTTGAATTTAGAATTAATTAATACAAATAAGACTGTCACTATCTATGAATTAACAATTGAACTATGATTTTTATTAATTGATTTTATTTTATAAAAAAAAATCCACATTAAACTGACAATAAACCAGGAATTTCTGGGTTAATATTATTCCAGAACTATAGCAATTAGATTTCCAAGACAATTAGATCTGATGAGACAGATTTTTTTCATTAAAGAAAAAATTAATTGAAAATCATAGTTCAGTTGTAAATTATAAGCTAAGGTTATTGTCACCAGATAACAATAACCTTAGCTTATAATTTGTAATTAATTAAATTTAAATTCAAAAATTATTATCTGAAATATTATTTGACAAGTTTACATATTTATTGATTGATTAATTTATTCTGACTAATTTTATTATGATTTGTATATCTGACTGTACCATTCTGAATATTATCTACTTAGTATCAGTTGAAGGTCTGTGACTCAATGTTTATGGATTATAGTACAAAATCAATTCTAATTGGTATTATATTGGGACATTAATTGAGCTCTTTATCTTGATCTTGGAGCTTCCTAGTTTAAGATAAAATTTTCATTAAATTAAGATATAATTAATTAATACACTGATAGCCCACCTTATTGCTCTCTATGCTAATCTGGACTGATTTTTTCAAAAGACTCTCTAAAATTTGTAGCTCGTATTCATTTGAAATTTTTAGGGATAAGAGATAAAAAAAAAATATTCTATTTGCAGAAAAAAAATATTTTTTTAAGTAAAATTCATGTTTTATGAAATTTTGAAATATTTTACAGTTTTATATTTATTGGATTAAGATGATTTGATGAATTTTAAATCTTTCATGACAAGAAAGTCACTAAAGGGTCTTTTAACAGATTAACAACTCTGCTATCATTTAAAAAACATTAATGTCATATAAATAACAAAGATTGAAGTATGAAAGTGGTGTTGGTTTGCATTCCTTGTAGGAAAAAATAAATACAACTTCAAAATTTGTTCATGAATAGAAGTACTTGAGTCATATTTATAGATAACAATGTCATGCTTTGTAACAAAGAGTTGCTGACATGTTAGATATATGAATAACTTTACATTTAATTGAATTACATTGAATTCAATTAAATTGAATTACATTGAATTTATCCATGTTTAAAATGAGCTTGGTCAATTGAGAGAAAACATACCATCATTTAAAATGGGATTGGTCAACAGTGTGTTAGTCAAAAATCATGATTTAGTCATTAAATCATAGATTATGACAACTTAATTTATAATCTGTAATAATTAATTCTAAATTTAAAAATTATTTGCAAATGTCGACCGTGGGTATCTTGGATAACAGAAGATTTGAGAAATTATTATTAAATAAACTGGATTTAAATAAATTAAAATGATTATGTACACTATTTTCAGATTAGATCTGCTTTTTGAATATAATGACTTGTTTTATAATTTAAAAGTAAATTGTTATTCATTTCATATTGATTTTCTTATTTTTTCACTAAAACAGTTGTAAATAAAATTAAAAGTATTTTACTTTATAATTTAAAATATTTTTATTTTTATTTGAAAATGTTTCATTATAAAAATTTTAAAAATTTAACATGAAGTAAATGAAATTTATCGAAGATAATACAGGATTTTGGTTAAACAATACTTAGTTAATCAGGTTAGGTGAGGCTGCATATCCTCATGGGATTTTCTGTTTCTGGCAGCAGCCACTTATACAGCCTATTACAGGCTGGCCAACACCCATGATGGGGTCAACTGGATAATTGAAGGATGGGGTTCAATGGGCCAGGCCCAGACCTCTCCTGAAAAACTGGAGATGTGGGACCCAGATCCTCCAGAGTGGTAAGCCAAAGCTTTACTATGCAGCCATTCAGCCAACTAGTTAATCAGGACTCATATATATATATATATTAGTTATTTTTATAAAATTTCCAATAGATGATGAAACTTTGTCTAAGTTATAATGCCAACTTATTAATAATAGTTGCATATTTCTTATGCTCATATTATATATTTAAAATTATATAATACAGATTTTCTTCATTTTACAAATGTTCATTTTATGAATTTTACATTAAAGAAAAGTGATGAATTTATTTGTGTTTTTTTATTTGTGAAGATAATTTCTTAGTTTTATTAATGGATTATCTCATCATTTATCAATTAATCTACATAATTTATTTAAATCAGTGATAGTATCTTGTTCTATATAGTAATTTATAATTTTTAATACATTAATAAATTTTTTCTTCATAAAGGATTCTGAGATTTACACAAAAAATTCCATTATTTGTTCTATAACAATTTAATGATATGAATAATTCATTGTTTTTATTAATTTCTTTATTTTTGAAAAAAAAAAGAAAAACAATTAATAAAATTGTTTCTATTAATTGTTTTTCTCTTTAATGATTATATCAGATATATTTTCATATTAAATTTACTGCTCAACCACTAATTTTAAAACAAAATTATATTATATGCTTTTTGTCAAAAGCAAGAATATATGACTCTTTCCAAATACTTTTGCAGTTATGATAAAGATATTTAATGGTATAAAACAGTAATTGTATATTATTTTAAATTAATACAATCTTCATTATGATAGCACCATATTTTTATAACCAAATTGAACTCAGTTTCGCCTAATTAACCCTTGATAGTAATGGAATTTTAATAATTTGAAATAAAGTTAGTGCCATCTCTGAATTAATAAACAAACTAATAATTAAGCTAAGACTGGCACTATCTATGATATAATAATTAAATTATAATTTTAACTAATTTATCTGAAGAAGAATTTGCCACAGCTTGGGATTGAATCAGGGACTTTCACATTAACAGTTTGATGTCCTGCTGCTAAATCATTGAGGCTGTTTGGCCAGTTAGTTCTTAAGACATTATTATTTAGAATTTAATCATATAATCAGTTTCAGTTGAGATAGAGATTCCTAACCAAGATTTTCATTGAGTTTGGGCTCAGTGACTTCATTACCATGGGCTCTCATTAACACTATGCAGACAATTTTTATCTGGCAGAGTCATAATGTTGTTATAACTATACCAGTCAAATGTTGTCTGATTGATCACAGCTGTTTTAAGGAATCAACTATATAGAAAAATCATTTCTCTTGGAATTATAGCATATATAGTAAAAATTTTTATATAAAATTTAAATAAAAATTGTTATTTTAATATTATTCTTATGATTACTACAGGAAATTCAGACAATAATCTTCATACTATTGTAATACTTAAGATGTTAATAAATCTAACTAATCATTATTAAAATTTTGAAATATATTTTATTTCTTAATTAAGCTGATTACTTTATAATTTTCAATTAATTGAATTATTTATTATTTTTAGATACTGTTTATTTTCATCTGCCTTCTATAAGTTATCCAAAACAGACAGTTTATGGCATTTCATGTTATAGACAAATGAATGCTGAGGTATTTATTATTATTATTATTATAAATACTTAATTATTTCTTATTATATGTTGATAATTTATAAACACTTTTCAAGTGTGTCTGTGTCTATTGATAAAAATATTTAAATCCCCATTATTAAATCCTTAGTCTGAGGATTTCTGTTAGTAACCAGAATTCCAGAATTTAACACTCATGCTGCATTATTAGTTATTAGGATATATTATTTTTAGAGTATGTAAGAAAATTTAAAAATGTTGATCAAAATTAACAAAAAAATTATCATAAATTTTTGATTGTAAAATTTATCCATTTTTATTTTTTAATATTAAAATATTAATATATAATAACCCATTAATATTTTCATAACTTATCTTCCGATCTAATATTAAAATATTAATATATAATAACCCATTAATATTTTCATAACTTAAAATAAAAAGTTCAAAAATTCCAATACAGGCAATCCTAATTTCAATTCTTCTGTGCAAATGCTTCTCTACCAATTCTAGAAACCTGTCATCACCCATTTATGCAACATAAGTATCATCCACATATTGGAGA
This sequence comes from Olivierus martensii, assembly GCA_000484575.1. Taxonomy (NCBI): domain Eukaryota; kingdom Metazoa; phylum Arthropoda; class Arachnida; order Scorpiones; family Buthidae; genus Olivierus; species Olivierus martensii. Next base: position 4,659 of record AYEL01088919.1, on the reverse strand, counting down.
TAATGTTTCATAGAATCATTAAATATACTACTAATAATAATAATTTTAATATGCAGGTAGGCCTCGATTAGTGCAAATTATGGGTTCCACGAATTTCTTGCACTATTTGAAGTATTAACTATATGTAAAATATGGTAATTGGTTCTTGCTTTGTGAAATTCTGACCATTAGCCAACCTCACGATGAATAATCACAATACTAACTGTTTAAGAAATATTTATTTTCATATTTTACATCGTTGTTCATTATCTAAATTAATAACTTACCAGGAATTGCGTCTCATACCATCATCAAACCAACCGCCAAATCGAAACCACAAGAGTGAATTGAAAGCGGAAGTTGAGCGCCGCTTTTATGTTGCTCAATCACATCCATTTTTTGCTCTAGCGTAATCACTAACATCTTCTTTTTTTTGTTTCCTGTTTTATCATCAGAAGTGTTTTTGCTTTTATCCATTTCGATATTTTTTAAAAGAGAAAATTATATACCCTATCCCTGTAGAAGTGGTGTCTGAGGGACTCTGCAATCTATTGTGCTTTGTGAAAATTTTCAAGGTCATGCAAAAATTCTCAAAAATTCAATATTTTTCTAACTTTTTCATTCCTTTATTATGCATTAATTCAATTTTCATTGACTTTTAGTTTCTCTGTAAAAAATCAGTGGAGTCCTACAGAAACCTATTATTTTTTGAAATTTAGCGTATATTAAAATGTGACAATATCACTGTTACTATTTATAGTTGTGGGCGTTGGCCGCAAACAGTAGTGGTGTTAATCGCGCAGTTACTGTTCAGACAGCGTCGTCTTTAGTATTGTAGTTTTTTGTTTTGATTATTTGTTTTTATGAAATATTTTGTATTTTTATCAATTTGCTGTCAATTTATGATTTATTGAGCTATTTTGATCACTTTTCTTTATTTAAACTTTATTTATCTAAATTTCTTAAACTTTATCTTTTTTCATTATAATAATGTTGATCATCAAAATTGATTGTGTTCTATTTATAAAACTTTTCTCCATTATATATATACATATATTTCACACTATCAATATTGTGCTTCACAAATAGAATTTCTGGAAAACTTCTATAAATTGAAAGATCAGATTGAGAATATTCGTTTTTTACAAGATTTGATTGAATATTTGATATAAAATGATTTGTTTTTTCTTCATTTGAATAATTTTTACGTCTAATTTTTAAAATTTTCAAACTTTTACAAAAAAAGTCTAGCAAAATTAGAAAAGACATCTCATATGAATATAACTATAATGCTCCCTGAATTTCACTAATTAGATCAGATCGTTTCCAAAATCAGTATAACCAATGACACAATCCTTGAAATAAAGTAGGCTGGACAGAAATTTCCCAGGAAACCAGTGATTACCATCACCAGTGATTACAGCCTCAAGCATGCCATGCCCATTTAATCAGCTAACAGTCCGAAATCGGAAGCTACTGGACGGCATCGTGCTGGACGAAATCGTACAGTGGAAACCGCACCTAATGCGTTAGCACGGTACGTGGATTGAAAACTGTAGCCGATCGTGATTTCCGCTTTCCAGCGCCTAGTTGAATGTGACAAACTTTTTGGCCGGAGCTGTACATAGTCAAAAATCTAAAATAAACTTTATACATTGATAGGAAAAACTCTCTTCAAATCAAAATAAATTAGTAATAAAAATATAATGTTTTCAACTTTCCAAAGCCAAATTCCATTACTCTATGTTCTTATTATTACCATTAGTTAAAGAGTATTTTTAAATTCTATAACATTTGTGGTTTACACAGATGTTATAGAACAATTTGAATAGAAAAATTGTTTATATTTGGTTAGAATTCTTGTACTGTTCTAATTAAGAATTCAAAATTGTTCACATATAAAATATAAAAATTGTATATTTAACTTATTGGTTAACAGATAAAATTCAAAAGGTTATAAAATATGAAAATTAGCTCTTAATTAACGATACTGGTTTTATATATTGTATGAAGACAATTAAAAATTGTTAATTGAAGTAATATAAGAATTCTAGCCAATGTAATCAATGTAAAAACTATAGATGTTCTAAAATTTAAAAGTTCTCTGTGATTTAGCTAATAAAACTGCTGATGGCTTTTTAAAGCCAAAACATTACTCCATATCTTTATCATCAATTTTTTTTTACTTAAGTCTTTCTCTGATGCAGTGCTTACTTCAGTCTTTCTCTGATGCAGTGCTTACAAGGGGTGCTTGCGAACCGGGTAAAAACAAAAAGGAACCAAACTTTATAAATAAAGATAGTATTGATAGATAGTTTGATCAAGGAACCAAACTTTATAAATAAAGATAGTATCGATGGATAGTTTGATCTGTCGATTATTAAGAGGTATAATTCAAATATAAATGCTTAATCAACAATCAGATTTGGGATACATTCATGATGCAGAAGAGAAAAATGCGGTGTGAGGCGGTCCATCAAAGCATATCTTTGCGCCAACCGCCGCTACAGTCAGCGCAAAGATACGTTCCGAAAAAGGTGTGCTTTTCGCAGAACAGTCAGTTTCGGACCAGCAATCAAGAGAATAAGTTCCGTCTATTACCGGTGCACTCAAGGGTATTTATTCTTTAAGTTCTTTTAGATTTTTAAGTATAATTAAAGTTCTGTTTTATAATTTATTAATGTAGCTTTATTTACAGACTATTTTATGCTCTCAATGTGACTTTATTGCACATGAAAATAATCTTCCCTGTTAATATGGAGGGTATAGCCCACCAGCCTTGTCCTCAGAGCTTTCGAAGGAAAAAATATGTTAAAGGAAAAACATATGTTGAATTTATTTTTTATAGACAATACTATGATAATCAAAATAAAAATATTTCAGACATAAATTGATATCTTGTGCACTTGATAAATCTTATTTCATCAGGACAATTAACACATGTGAGAGAATCTGTACATAAAAATTCAAAACATGCTTGCTTAACATTAGAAAATTGTCAACGATTATCTACTATTCAGGCTGACCACCAAGAATACAATATTAGAGATCTGAATATATCTGATGAAATTTGGTGATGTATTAATGATTGTAGACATATAATACCTGCTCTGCTTGTCCAGTTTTCCTCATTAGGCAATGTAGAATGGTCATATAACAATTCTAAAGCAGTTACAATTCTCTTTTGTAAGTATTTTATTTGTCTATGTACAGTTGTGTCTAACGGCTGACATTGTGCTGTACACTTTTCAGGAATTATTACAATTCGGCATTCGGGTCGGTTATTTTGATGGCCAAAGATACTTGCATAAATTTCGGAATTAGTGTGTCCAGTCCAAGCATCAATAACAAGGACAAAATCTTCTGTGACAAGAGGAGCAAAGGTCTTTTGTAATAATAATCAACCAGATATCTAAATAATTTTCCAGATTTGCTGCAACATATGTTGATATTGGGTGCTGCATATTTCAGTAAAGGTTCATTAGCTATAGGGTCTAATGCACTATTTGGTTCTTGCAAATAAAGGAATGCATTACCAATAAATCTTCCATCACAGATTATCATATATTGCACTGTATGAGTGGGTGATCTTGTTACGCAGTGATTGTGCATAACCGCTGTTGTTTTTTCTCCTTTTTCCGATAATGTATGTTGGAAAGTGACTTTGTAGTTAGAGCCACATTGATCAGTATTAAATATTGCAGATGGCAAATATACATGGAGCAAGGATTTCATTTCATTAAAGAAATAAGTCGGCAGCTTTGTTTAATTCTTCGAAATACGCAATTTCATGCCTGCAAACTAAACGAGTGATTTTTCTAGTAACCAGTTGATTTTTTCGAGTAAACTGATCGGCCCATGATTTGCTTGCACGAAATGGGAGTTCGGGTTAAATATTTCATGCTATTTGAATAGCCATTTGTCGCAGATTGGATCTCCTAAAATTCTACATTCTTTTCTAGAACGAGCAAATTCTTCATAAACTAGTCGATTGATTTCTCTTTGTTTTTCTCGATTCTTTGGTCCTTCTGTCACTTCTTTCTTCTATTTGCTTAAGATAAATTTATTTTTCAGTTTTTTAGCACTGCCCAATTTTTGCAATGTTTTTACATTCCATTTTGGATGTTTAATGTGTACATCTACAATTTCTTTTTTTTTCTTGTAAATGGAATTCTTATCGTCTTTTTTTCCTCTTTGGTAATATAATTGAAATCGGAATCTTCATTAGAATAGGTGACTACTCAGGAACTAGAACAACATTCTGATTGTGAGACATTTGATGATAGCGGACATTGATGTAAATCAAGAACTGTTTTAAATAAAATATATCAAATAAAGCGATCAGTCTTGCCAATTTACTTCCCATGCTTTGCGTAACCCACCTCCCTTACATTGAATGTCTGGGATACGTCTAAGGCACGGTTTCTACTATATGATTTCGTCCAGCAAAACGGATCCGTATAGCCGGTATCCTAGCAACGGCCCGTTTACGGACAACAAAATCACAGAACGGATCGAGTAGACCTCTATCCTACTTTCTGCTGGATACGGATCCTTACGAATTGACGTCACCGATTTGACAGCCAATAAGAAACTACTCTGTTGTAAACGAACTTTGAAAAACATGGTGGTAAACGACGAAATACTTATAAATTTGGTTGATGAAAACGTTTGTCTTTA
>AYEL01088917.1:0-18856 GCA_000484575.1 Olivierus martensii | reverse complement strand
AAAAATTGAGGACCGTTCAAATTCGTCTGTATTTGATAAAAATAGTCTAAAATCGGCTATCTAAAGTAAAATATTAAAATAGGTCGTCTTTGACAAGAAAGAATAACAATTATGTAATCAAAGGAAATCCCATTATTTGCCCAATAAATATTATTATTAAATTTAAAATCATCCCAAAAATCACTATATCAAATGTCAGATGCATATGTATTTTATCATTATTCCTATCCAGCGAAAAAATATAGATTACTCATTTTTATTATTTATATACTAGCTTTGATAACAAGTAAAATTGTTTTTAAATGAATCTACTTTAGCGGCTTTTTATCCTTTAAAACAATAATACTATCTCTATACATTGTGACAGTCTATTGGTCTGAAAGAATAATCATTATTTTCAAAAACTGGATATCCTCACATTTCTTAATATGCAGTACTATATAACTTTTAATATAGCTAATTTAGCTAAGGGATTTAATCTGAAATGAAATTTTTTCCCAAATTTCTAATCAATGACTCCATTGATAACTTTCGATCAGTCAATGACGATTCTGTTCTTGGTAGCTGTATGTAGTCAGAACTGAGTTCTGATATACAGGCACTAACCCCCTACTCACCACTCTACAAGATGGTTGGCTTATATCATGTAGATCTCCTACAGCTATTTGGAAAGTTCCTGTGGCATAAAACCTTAATGCTATAAGGACTTGCTCCAAACTTGATATAGCATTATTTCTTGTTGATAATGCTAACTTGGGGCCAGTTCATCGTACTAGACTTTTAACCGTTTCTTTCTGCAGGCGATATCTACATATGAAGTCGTATTCGTCCAATTGTTCCATATCATTTCTTCTTGGGAATATATTTAATTGACAACGATGATCTATCCTGGTGAGAAAGTCAATTTCTTCTAATTCTTCAATCATTTCTAGTTCAAAAGAGTGAATGTCATCCATTTTGAAAATAGAAACTTATCAGCGCATGCGTGTACTCTGAGTTATCGAAATAACCCAGCTAGCTTCTAGAGTAAAAGTTATTCGTATTTAACCCAGAGTCAAAACTTGGTGAATACGAATTTAGCTAAAACTCTAGATATAACCCTTACTCTAGATTTAACTCGATATGGTGAATACGGGGGTTAGGGTTTCTGTCTTATTTTAGAATCTACACTATGGGTATTGCAACAGCGGTCGTAGTCACTGATAGTAATGTCATGGCCTCACTCATTCTGAAGATGAGTAATGAGATTACCACTTCTGTTCTTATTGAACATGGTAGACATAAAATTATTTTAAATTCTATGTACTTTACCCCAGCTGGTGATATTATTATACAATGTAATTCCCTTCAGCAGATTATTGACATTAATACAAGTTATCCTCTTATAATTAGTATAGATAATAATGGTAGATCTCCGGTATGGAGTGATAGATTGCAGAACAGATGAGGTGAGGTATTTTTGGACTTTTTGGCGATGCATGACCTAATATTTCACAATGACAATAGGGTGCCCACCTTTAGTGGACATCAGGGAGAAAGTTATATTGATTTAACTGTGTCTAGCACATCTGCTACTCGGTATATTAAACAGTGGGAACTTATTCAGGATAACTCTTTATCTCAGCACAGGTACATACTCTATTAATTGGATTTTGGATTTGATCGCTCTTCCTTGTTTATTGATGAATACTCTATTTCTAGATACAATATGAACAGAGCTAATTGGGACTCTTTTCATCAGGACTACATAGATGGCATACCCGAATTAATGGAACAAATACAATTGGTTACAACATTAATTATATAGTTAATCAGTTCACGGACCTCATAAAATATTGCTGTAGCAGAAACATTCCGATACACGTTAAGAAAAAACATTCCGTCTCTTGGTGGACTCCAACTCTAACAACAAGTAGGCGCTTGGTTAATACTTTACGTCGGGGATATCAGTCTTGTCAGAATCAATCTCTTCTGAATTCTTTGCACCAGGAATGCCTTTTTGCAAAAATAAGTTATCAGAAGGAAATTCGTACTAATAAATCCAGATCTTGGAAGGAGTTTTGTGATGTGGAGGGGAATCGGGACCCTTGAGGTAAATTATACACTTTTCTGAAAAGTTCTGATACTAGAGCCATGCCGCCTACTCTGCTAACTGATGATGATGGTAATTTGAGTTTTAGCTCAGATAGGGCAGTTGGTGTGATAATGGATTATTTTTCCCCTACAGATGATCCCAGCCAGGATAATACTACACATCAGCTGATTCGTTACTGCAGTAAGCAGCCATATGTTGCGGAGGATGATTTATATTTTTCTAAGGAAGAGATACATGGCATAGTGAATGGCTTGGCAAACAGAAAGGCACCCGGACATGATTCAATCTCCTCAGAAATAGCTAAACACATTTTCTCGATAAACCCTGATCTTATGGTTTCCATATATAATGCATGCATGCGTGAAGGAAAATTTCCTGATGTTTGGAAGAAGGCAATCTGTAAATTGATACCTAAGCCTGGTAAGCGGATCAAGCATAAACCTAATTGTTATTGGCCAATTAGTTTGTTGCCCGTATTTGGGAAGGTCTTAGAAAAGGCTGTAATAAATAGAAATGACCTCTATGGAGGAAGTGATTAAAAGTTGAACTCAATTATAAACAACTAACGTACAGGGGATAAACCATTTGTGGCGGTCTCGGCATTCCTGCTGAACCGCTCTTCCGATCTCATTAATTACTAGATGGCCGCACCCTAGTACGTAATTATAAAATTATTTAATCATTAATTCAATAGATTGTGGCACCATAGCTGTAATTCAAAAAATAATTATTTTTCTAAATATAATTTAAAACTTTATCCGCCAGGGGAAGTTTGGCTTGTTCATTATTAATTTGTAAAAGTTGAACATTCACCAATATGGGTTTACTCCACAATGTAGTACTATTGATGCCATACTTTGTTAAACAGCGGGCACAAAATGCACTTTCGAAAAAAAGTAATTGTTGATTTCATTGGATATTAGTTCAGTGTTTGACAGGGCATGGATTCCTAAAATCTTATACAATTTGCGTAGACATGGGTGTCCACATAATTTATATACATTGGCTATTGATTACTTCTCGAGAAGACAGGTTACATTATTATACAATAACATTGCACACACACACACGCAACATCTTTATGGGTTGCCCACAGGGATCAGCCTGTGGACCAGGCTTCTGGAACATACTTATGAATGAGAAGTCCAGTACCTCATCCGGAACTTCTCCCAAGTTCGACCGCAACCCCCGCTCCATTACACTTCGTCTGGGCGATGACCACAGATTACATTCTACATGAAATTCATTTCGTGTAATCCAATCAAGGAAATAACAAATAGCATTAAGAACATGTTCCATCTTTTTAAATAGAAACTGATTATTTTATTAATTGTCAAAAAAGCACAACACAAACAGTTACTAGAATAAAATATATAATTTATACAACCTGGAGTCCCCAATAGTATCAAAAAAAGGACGAACAGTAACTTCATTGACATCAATTCGGTCAAAATCCACAGCACTTAGCTTCTTACAAACATCCAGTACAGGGGACAACACACCCTCTGGTGTGAACAATCTCTTATAGTAGAGTACATTTACATAAAGAACCATTATTATACAACATCTTTGAACAACAAAATTAATTTGGTTATTACACTTTTCACATTCAAATTTACATTTTAATTTAATCAGTTGAGTAATTCTGTTAAATCCCAAACTACTATTCTTTCCGACTATTCCAACTTCAACCCGTTCCTCACACAGTCCAAGATGGCCACTCCCATCGAAACGTCGACCACAATCTGGTAAGACTCTCCTCTTTTCTCTCTACCTGCGGCACCATATCCTTACATGAATACTATTTCTGACATTAAGTTGCCACAGGGATGTAATATTGTCTGTTTTGCTGATAACTGCTTAGTGACCATTGAGGATAACAACTTTGGATCTCTCGAAAGAAAGGAGAATTTCATTAATTACAAATTGGGGAGAGGAGAATAAGTTGCAGTTTAATCCGGATAAGACTAATCTGATGTTAATTTCACGAAAACACAAAATTACCTAATGGAATGTTTTAAATTATGTTAAAGAATTTATATTTAGGGTGTATTATCAACAAAAATCTATCTTGGGAAGCACATGTTCGGCACGTCCTCAACAAAACAGAGGCTTTACTAAACAAACTTACTATGGTTGCAACACTACATTGGGGCCTAAACTCGAACATAATTGAATCTATTTATGAGGGAGTGATCATACCTCAGCTGGCTTATGCATGCCCAGTCAGGGGGATTCTTTGGATAAAGTTAAAATAAGCGAACTCTTTTGAAATTTCAGCGTCATATTTGTATTAAGATTATTAAGGGCTATCAGACTATATCTAGGTACTCAGCCATTCTGCTGTCTGGGAAGATACCACTTGATCTTCTCTTAAGGAAAAAGTTTAAATATAATATTTTTACTAATTTAACAAAACAAAAATAACAGACATTCATTTAGGATATTCAAGGTTTAATATAAAAACATTCCATACAGATTTCGAATTCAGAGTGAAAGATTTACGAACTTAACCCTTTAATTTGAGGTATTTTAAAAATATCATCTCCTAATAATTTTTAATATAAGTGAAGCAATTTTTATTAATGGAGTTCCAAGTTTTCGAATGCAGAGTGAAAGCTTTACGAACTTTAACCCTTTATTTGATGTATTAAAAATATCATATCCATATAATTTTAAATAAGAGTGCGGCAATTTTCCCTCGATTTTGTTACCCAGCTAGAGATAATTTTTATTATTAATCAATATATAATAGCGGTCTATGAAGTCTGTGGAAAAACCCTTTTAATTTCAGATACTAAAAATATCATCTCCAAATAATTTTTAATATGAATGCCCAATTTCCCTGCATTTTTTCATCCACCTAGAGATAGTATTTATTATGAATCAATACATATCAGCAGTCTATTAAGTCCGAGAAAACTCATTTAACCCCTTAACTCGTAATTTACCTTCTCTGATAAAAATAACTTTTATTTAAAATAGGCGCTAAAACACTATTTTTCGGAATCGAAGCGACGCTTTTAAACGCCGAACCTTCATACAAGCACAACTTTGATCCAATTATAGCAGTTGTGGGTGTGACAATATCCGGACAAAAACAACACTCCCCACAAGCTAATTATAGTGCGATATCCACTGTCGTTCCTCCACACCTGTAATACTTCCAGTCGCACACTTGTTTTTCGGCCGCCGCGCGCTGACAGCGCGCGCTAACAGCACCTATAAGAACAAAAACAACAGTCATCACTTCTACCGCTCCCCCCACACCTAATTGTATCACATTTATTTTAAAATAAGCGCTAAATATATTATTTTCCGAAATAGAAGCGACATTTCTAAACGAGGAACTTCCATACAAACACAACTTTCATCCATATATAACAGTGACTGCTAATTGTCTACAAAAAATAGAGGCGACGCCATGACACCTCTATTCTTGCACTTTTACCCTAAGATATGACTACTTATGTGAATACACTTTATTCTGAAAAATATATATAAAAATTTTACTATATTATATTCTTTATGTAAAATGAGATTGCGAAGCTTCTAAATTCAATACAAAATTTTTTTGATAATCTAAATTTGTTTTAATAATTATTCCCTTATCAAAGCTAAATCTATGTAAGAACACAAAAGATGTCTTTTATTTATTTAGAAAACAAAATATAAATTAATATGAATGTTTTGGTGAAATCTATTTGAATTTCAATCCCAATTATTAAATTTATTAAAAGAGCATGGATATTTTCAAGTTAAAAAAAAATCTCTTATTTTAAAATTAAAAATGAAAATAAACACACAATTTGGATAATTATTGTATAAGATAATAAATGATAGTTTTGTATTTAAAAAATGATTAGTTAGTGCGATACTGTTAATTTAAAATTAGAATAAGTTTCGAATTATTGACTAAATATGACTTTGATTTTATTCCATATTTAATAGCATGGCTTTACAGTTAATCTTACCAAAAATTGCATTTAAGATTCTGAATGGTTGTTAATTAACTAATAAGAAAATCCTTACATTAATAGCTTAATCCAACAAGCATAGGTCATAAACGATTGCAAATTAAAATTAATTAAAATAAATTTAATCGCAATTTATGAAATGGAATAATATTCCTTTAAATTAAAATATCTTTCTGGTTATCTTTAATATTTGTTGAGAAAAATAAAATTTCTATTTTCTTTTCATTTTTTCCAAGTATAAAACTTCTTTCAATACTTTTCAATTTGCAAGTAAATTTTAATATTATCTTTTATCTCACTTATTGAAAATGATTATAATAAATTTATATAAAAGTATTATAAATTAGAAAAAGGTTTTGTACCAATAAGCTTATATATTTTTTAAATTTCTCAAAACGAGTGTCAGACTATCCTAAGCACCATTTTGAGAAATGGTGCTTAGGATTTGGAGATCTTTCTGATCGACAAAACTCAAGATTTACTCCAAAATTCTTCTACCAAACTCTTACCAGTCTTATGTTTTCAATAATATTGATTACATAATATCATGCAGCTTCAACTTAACAAATTTTTCAACAGGTCACATTCTTAAATATTATAATCTATATGGACGAAAAACACTACTCTCCTTTTTGTCATCTAGAACTATTAAATCTCTTCCATCTTTTTGGAGAATATCTAAAGCCTGAATAACATCTGAATCAAATGCAATATTGACTTCTTTAAGAACTACTGAACTGAAAGTTTTCAGATCAAACTCCAATATCTATCTAAAACTACCATATACAATATTTACAATTTTATACAAGCGATTTTCAATCTTCTACATTTTTGAAATTATCAACGAGCTAACTTTAATCCATAAAATTTGATTTCTAGAGATTAATTTGTATTAATTTACGTAGATTTCATAAAAGCTATTTTTTCTGCAATTAATAATTTGTATAAATATTATATCACTTCTCCTCTACAGAAAGTTTCTTTAATAATTTTTAACATTATTTTCTATTAAATAACTTTCCATTATATAACTAATAACCAACACATGGCTAACATAATTATTGTATTTTAAATTGGATTATTTTTAACAAGCTATACAATTTATCTATGTTAGGATCAGTTAATATGCTAAACAGAAATGTTGAGAATTAATTTTTTTTTATTATATTATTAATAAAACAATTAAATTGTATTATCATGAAAAATAATAAATGTTTCTTAATAGTACTTCTTAAGACTTTGAGCTAATTTTACTAAACATCCGATTTTTTATAATTAGTAAAATATAAAAATAATATAGATTATAGTCATTTTTTAATTATAAAATAATACAAAACTGACTCCACAAAATGAAGGAAATGAGTTCCCTATCAAAAATCAATAAATTTTATGCTTATATATGATATCAAATATTTCAGCAAATTTTGAAAAGAAATAAATAAGAATCATAAACATGTATATATCAATTATATTTTGTGATTTGAAAAAATAAACGTCTTTATTAAATATTATCAACAGTAAACAATGATTTGCTGAATTATAATATTCGGTTTAAATTATTGTTATTACATCATCTGAAGACATTTGTTTGGAAGTGTGATTTTAAACAAAGGAATTGTAAAGAAACGAGAAAATATCATTTGTATGAACTATTAAAAAATTTCTAGTATTAATTATAGATGACTGTATTTTTAATAACGTTATCAACATGTTATTTATAAAGTAAGCTAATCCGATTTAAAGTGCATTATAGAATAAGAATTAAGATATTAAATGAATTATAAATTAGAGTTTCATTTTTAATAAGTTTGAATTAGAACTGCTTTCTAAAATGTATTAAAAATAAATAAACTAGAAACTAGTTAAGTTTTGTTAGTTTTGTTGTTTTAGTTTTTTATTCTATTATCTAACCGGATGCAAAGAAAAAATCGTACTTAACATTCACATTTCTTTTAAACCTGCAAGATCTTAAAAATATGCTTATCTGTCTGTTTCACTTTTTTTTAGTAATTAACATTTTTTGCCTTAACTGATTTGATTTTGGAGGTTAAAAATCTATCATCTCTCTAATATAGGCTACTTAACTTTAACATAAAGTTAATTTTTTAGTTTTTTTTTATATATTTCAATTGTTGTTATTAACGATTACTATTATTGATTTTTACTTTAGAAAATAAATCGGTGCTCTAATTTTTTTAGAAACTTTTACCGTTTTTCGGAAATTCTATTTTTGAATGGATAAAATTTGATGTCATATATATATTTTCGGACGACTTATTTCCCAGAGGTTTTCAACTTAATCCGGCTTATTTCTGGCCGATAAATTGGCATTTAAAGTTAAGATTACCAGAGTTAGCAGCACAACAAAAAAACGTCAAAAATTCTGTCGTGTTTGAGTTAATAAGGCTATTTACTTTTTATTTTATAAGTCCTATGTCCCATTTGGAGTTTTTTCATTGGTTTTATCGTTATATGTTGTTCTATTTTGGTTCATATATTGAAACTCATTCAAGATACCGCTGATGCCATCTTCGTTCTCCTCATTTCAGATTGGCTGCAGTTTGTTTATCCACTATTCAACTAATGAGTTGATTTTTATATATTTCATTGATTATTATATTATGTCTTTCCCAGAAAGATTTTGTTTATAATACAGATATATATCAATATATTCAACTACAGTTACTTTAATTATAGAAGTTAATGGATCACTATAATTTGGATCCCTGCTAATGATGTACTAAAGCAATAAAATTATCGAATACTAGATATCGTATCCCTACTGGATAAATAGGTAATAATTTAAAGCTTAAATGCAATATTTATTGCAAATATAGATAATCCAACAGTGAATATTTTCTGTTAATTATTAATGTAAATAATAGGTAATATTGATCAAATATTGCGATTTTAAAATATGGCATAATGGTCGAAAATTATATCAATTTACAGCATTTTGAATGTAAAAGATTCACAAACTTTGCGTTAATACTTTTATACATAAAATAATAATAGTTTATAAAACAATGATAAATGATGATTTATGACTGATATGCCGCACTTATCTTCTCTTACAAATTTTGAAGCATTTTAACACTTAGAATATGGTTGGTTGGTTCAAACTATTTATGAAGAGACCTATTCAATACTTTTTCAGTAGTAACGCAATCCTGGTATATGATGTGCGTAAAATTCTATTGTTTATTAAATATCAAAATAATATTTAGAGCAATGATTCTTAATCTTTTTGAAGTAGCGGACACTTTAATTATAAGTTTTTGTGGAATCCCCTAAATCAATAACGTATATAAGATGACTCGTTCTTCAAACTAAAAATGAAAATATGCATACAATTCTGAAGAATTGTATGCATATTTTCATTTATATTCATATTTTCACATATTTATATTTTCATTTATATTCATATTCATATTTTCACATAGGCTTTCTTTTATTAAAAATTATAAGTTCGATATATTGTATTTATATATTTCAAAATTTCGCAGAACCATTTTAATTAATGAATCCGCGAGAAACCTGCTAAGAACGGTTGATTCAAAAAATGAGCTGCCGTTTTGTTTCTTATAATGATAAGACATGCAATAATATTTCATAAAATACGAAATGTTAACAGATAATAAATGATTGTATTCGATATTTTATCCAATGGAGATGCAATGATACCTCCAATGTTTTACGATAAATTTGTACGATTGCTGATATTCCAATTAATTTAAGTGATTTAGATGTTGATTATGTGTGCTCATTTTGTAACACAGGATTTATTTTTCAGATATAATTTTTATGTACTTTATGTTCCGTAAATTGGAATATAAAGAACATAATGATAATCTCTGGATTAGATTTCTATTCCGTAAATTGTGGAAAAATTTTCTTTGCGCGTTTTTGATTTTAGTTTTTTTATTCCTATTCTTTAATTCGTTATTTAAGTAATAAATAGCTTAATAAATAACAAATGTAACGAGATAAATTTTAATATTTTTGACATTGTTTTCTGGCCATAAACATTAGTAATAATCGACTGAAGTAAATGACAGAAAATAATACGAAGCGAAAATTTATTTTATTTCAATTTATTTTTAAAATTCTTAAGTATGTTTCTGGCCATAAACATTAGTAATAATCGACTGAAGTAAATGACAGAAAATAATACGAAGTGAAAATTTATTTTATTTCAATTTATTTTTAAAATTCTTAAGTATATAAACTGTACGGCTTACATTTTATTAATACTCTTAATCTCATCTGAAATTTTATAAGATTATAGAAATTTGTTTTAAATTATGAAAAAAATATCTAGAAAAATCATAATATAATTTATCCTAATTAAGGAAAAATCTTTTGAATTTTTCATAAGTAAAATTCGAAATTTTTTTCATTAAATTTCTTTTGTAAATGAAGACGGAAATATATAAATAAATATGGTAGTTTTTGAGAAGATATTTATTTACTTTGTGAAAATTTTAAATATATTTTTATTTCATAATTGAAACATCTAAAACATAAAAAAATCATTTAATTAAAATAATTATATATTAATTAAAAATAATGTTATAATTAATTAATATAATAGATAGTCAATTATCGGAATTAATTAGAAACCAAGATCGTTCGGATAATCAAACATGCATGAGAATACTCGTTTTATATAAAAATGTGTAATTAGGTCTATATTTAAATTATTGAACACAAAGTTATTATTTTAAAATACAATAAAACTATTGTACTTTAAAATATGAAGTATTATAAAGAATAATTAATATAGGAAATGATTTATAAATAACAACCAAACTGACTATCCACACAATAGTTAAAA
Source organism: Olivierus martensii (assembly GCA_000484575.1). Classification (NCBI taxonomy): domain Eukaryota; kingdom Metazoa; phylum Arthropoda; class Arachnida; order Scorpiones; family Buthidae; genus Olivierus; species Olivierus martensii. The sequence continues at coordinate 7,947 of AYEL01088917.1, read as the reverse complement.
TCAACAAAAATTAGATTTCTTCCTTTGGGCCCACGCCTTTACGTAGCAAATACGATTGCGTATTCCAGTGATTTTTTTGGGCTTTTGATATTTCAACTTTACCATAATGGACAGAAGTTAAGAGACCGACGAAAAGGTGCCCGGGATTGTCTGGGACCCTCAAGGGGGTAGCCCCTCCACCAGATAATATGCTATCATTTGGCTGATCACCAACATGGTGAAATTATAATCATGATTTTCAGAATTCAAAGAGAAAATAGCCGGATTTCAAGCATGTATTTACAACTGGATTAGATAGGTTAATAGTATTTGTGTGTTTCCCTTTCTCTTTCTTTTCCTTTCTTTATCTTTTGAATATTGCCATCCTGTTTAAAAGGATACGAGTTTATGTTGTTATTGTTGTTGTTATAATGATAAATTACGACATATTTCTATACTATACTGCATATATTTTCCAAAAATAATTGGAGCGAATACGGAAGGAAGGAATCAATTAATACACCTAGCCCTCGATTTGCACGACACTCAATTTATACGGTTTTTAAATGAAAACAAAAAAATTTTTTTGGGGTTTTATTTCGTTGTTTGTGCATTAGCCAATTTATAAATTAAAAGAGTATCATATTGTCACGTTTTGTGGGTTTACGGGTTCGTAGAGATTAATAAAGAGTGAATACAGCTATATATCGTATAGTCCAATTTATTTACGCACAAAACAAAATAATCTTTTTTCATAACTAAATTCAATACAAAATCCGATAATTATCTCTTACAACACTAATCTATGTCTTTAATTCAGAATACAGTAACTCACAGTTCTTTTTAGTCCACTTTCGCTTTCACAATATTCTCAATAAATAAAACTCGTCACAAACTCTTCTACAGTCATATCATTCAACCGATTTCAACCAAATTTCATATATTTTATGTTTGTTTATTGTTTTAGTAAAAAAACTGTTAGAAATGTCAATTCGATCGAAATAAAAATAGAGTATTTAATGATGTATTAAATATTATTGTTATAATTCTCACTCAGAAACATGATTTCATCTAAAAAATAAATGATATCCGATCAAAAACATCTCAGATGTAAAAATATAAGCCAAGTACAGTATTACCGGAACAGGATATTTGTTAGATGCAATTATTTTGGTTGATGTTATCATATTATTTTCTTAAATCATCAAACAAGTAGCGCATCTAAATTTGTTGCAATTTAGATGTGCTCCTTGTTTGATGATTTATGAAAATAATAAGATAACATCAACCAAAATAACTGCATCTAAATTTTCACAAATATCCTGTTCTGGTAATACTGTACTTGGTTTATTTTTTTGCATCTGAGATGTTTTTAATGGGATTCATTACATATATATAAAGTGGAGACTTATCTGAATATGGTGAATTGTTTTTTTTAGTAAAGTTTTAATTTTTTTAATTATAACTAGCGAATTAGCAGGAATTATTATACTCACAGACAAATTGCTTTAATAAATTCAAAGTAGCGCTTTTGGAATACTTGTATTCCCTCTTCGGCTTTACATACCTTTTTTAATTTTTTATTATATTTTTAGGTAGAAAAATTGTTTGCAAATACCAAACCACATTATAAAATATTTGTTACTATTATACATTAAAATAAAACATTGATTAAAAAAGATAATTCTTTCTTTTTGATCTTCCAGTTGAAATCCTAAATATTCTGAATAATCAGTTGTTTTATTATAACTAATGTTATATAGACAGTTATGAAATGATTTAATTTTCAGTTGATCTTCTGGGACTTTTAAAATGGTGGTCAAATCCAGATAGTTTAAAAAGTAATCTCAATGCCTTGATGAAAGTTGATGGAGAAGAAGTTGTAAAGGTATTTTATTGAGATATTTTTAAATAACATATTAATCTTAGTTTAAATTATCTAATTATATTGTAATTTAAATTTCTATAAATCTTTCCATCTGCAATGTAAAATAGTCAATTTAAAAATTACAAATTTAAAAATTTTTAAATTTAATAATATTTTAAAGTTCTATATTATTTATGAATTACAGAATTCAGTCGTTGTAAAAAGTAAGATTAAATCAGATGTCAAATATTAACATATGTTTATAATAATGGATATGGATGATTAGATATAAGATTTTAATATAACTATAATAAATTGTCCTCTTAATTGCATCCAGTCTTATATGGAATACATATAAAGACATCAATAAATTAAATTGCAAAGAAATACATTGGCTGCTTATTGGGATCATAGTGAAGCAGAAAACATTTTGTAAGATGCAGATATAATCATTTCTGACATTGCTGAACAAAATTTGCATCAGAATATTATGAATTTGCTGTTAATATATGGATATATGAGAAATGATTTAGTTAGCAAATACAAAAATCATTAACATAAATATTTTTTTTTACTTGAAATATAAATTTCCAGTTCATAAGCCAGATATTCCCTGATTTATGTATATCGAATCTCTGTAAATCAGAACTTGCATAAAATTGTTTAAAAATTGGAAATCCAAAATGAGTTTTTGAGCATAAAAATTTTTTATATTTGCAAGATATAAGTCTGAACATATTGGTTTACATTTAAAAGGTCATATTTATTTATTTATGTTTAGTGTATTGATTGTTGATCTTAAGTATCATATTACTGACATGACAATTGGCATTGTCTTGCTTTCAGTCAGAGAGCAATATGCCATCATAACATGATATAGATACAATCACATTAGCTCTGGTAGTTTTTGCTTTCACAAAATCCAAGTTATGTAAAACTCTTTGGTCCCAATTATTTGCATAATTCAAGGAATGTCTGTATTTTATGATTGGTGGCATTTCATGGTGTACCACTTCCAGTAATGATGCTCCAAAAATTGACTAGAACACTGTCACTTCCAGTAATGGTGTTCTAGTCAATTTTTATCTCTTAGTCATTAATAAAATCTTGGTCAGTGTTTATATCTCAGCAACCTCATAAAAGAATTACATATTGATAAATATAAAAGAATAAACTTTTCAGAACTATGTATTATGGTGTACAGATTTTAAAATATATAGTTTTTTGGAATTTTAACATAGTGGATTAATTAATAAATGCTTAAAAATTAATAAATATCATTTTTCAAATACCATAAGATAAGTAAAATATAATTTCAAATGAAAATAAATATAAACATTTAAGCCTAAAATAATTTTATCTGAAGAAAAACTTTCCGGCTTAGGCAACTTTTTCTTCAGATAAACTAATTAAAAATTATAATTCAGTTATTAATTCAGAGATGGTGCTAACTCTTGTCCAGATTATTTAAAATTATTAAAAGTCCAATAACATTGTGCATCATCTTGTACAAGTATTCCTCGACTTACAACAGGGTCTGTTCCAACGTCTCCATCATATCATAAGTCTGTTCTGATGCAAGTCAAGGACTTTTTTAATTCTTATTTTGTTTGATTTCTGTTTTAATATTTTCATAAATTAAGTTTATATTTAACTTAAAATCCTTAAAACTTTTCTCACTTTCTTTTTTTACGTTGGAATTTTCATTAGAGTATTATTTCTCTTTCTGGACATGACAGATTTGCGAAGAAATATAGTAATAAAGCTTTGTTTGCTGATTAATGGTGATGTTACGATGCATATACAAAAGCAATGTGATACATATATTTATACGCAAGCATCAAAGTTGAATTAGAGAATTTTTAGTAATAATTTCTGCCCGTCGTAAGTGCGAATGTCATAACTCGAGTCATCGTAAGCCGAGGACTACCTGTATACATATTGCATTGATCAATGACAAAGCTTAAAACTATTATAAGTAAAGTGATTACAACTTGATGATGTTATAAATCAAAGACTATCTCAATAAATTCAATAAATCTTCAAGATTTGATAATATTTATATTATTTTTTGTTTTTTTATTGTGATAAAAATTAGATAATAAATCATAATGAATAATAATATATTGCAAAAGTTTTCAGCCAACAATTTAATTACACTATCAGAGCCTTGTGATAAACTCTAAAAGTAACTACTGTCAATTATAGTAGATCCCATATGTATATGGCAGAGTAATTAAAACTAACCTAACAATATCAGAGACATGAATGTTTCTAGTAAATTTTAAATTATATAAACATGTTCCTTTGTATTAACATTGATGATAATTAATAACATAATCACAATTATTATGGAAAATTTTCTCTTCTTCTATATTAGTTTCCCAATCTGCAATCCTGACATGCACAAGTTTGTGTAAAAAAAATTTTGGCATGCAAAATATTTTAAAAATCTGTTCATAATTTGATAAACAATGCATTACTCAATTTTACAAATTATTATCATAAGAATGATTGATATAAATGTGATATTAATTAACATTGGCTATATTATTATTTAATTTTTGATACTGTTACAATCATACCTTGCCTTACTTCGTTAATTCATTTCAAAACTCATGGCTTAAGTTGAATAAACTCTAAAAAATGACATAGAATTGACTCTATAAATAACCTTGTAACATCACTAATAACATTCTTAAGCTTTTAAATAATTTTATAAATTATTTTGCAAATTTTTAAAAATCATTTTTATGTGATTTTGTATATTTTTAGTTTTTAAATGATTTTTTAAATTTTTATTAGTTTTAATATGTTTGCTGACTAACCTAACTTAAAGTTGCCTAAACTAACATTAAGACTGGGCCTCACAGTCATAACACACATTGATTTAAATGCATCATGACACACAAAATGTCAGTCATATCAATGTTCAAACCAAAAGCATACAACTTAACATAAATAAATGATGTTTAGGTATTGGATAATTGCTGTAACATCATTTGAAGTTAGCTGATTCAACATGGATAGCAAAACTCAAGAATTATTTATCAATGACTACATTCATAAATTTATTGAATGCCATATTTTTGCAATTGCAAAATTTAAAATCTAAAAGAAATGCATGAATGAATGACATACAGTCAATTCTCATTATTCACGGATTCCATATTCGTATATTCAATCACTAATATGCCAAGCAAAGGATGAAAATTTTGGGAAGAAAGGTTCGCAAGAACCTAACTTTATATTTCCCATAGCATAAAATGGTTCAATATTCACAAACAATTTACAGAATGTAACTACTGCAAATAACAAGAATTGACTGTATATTGTTTCAGAGAACAACAAAGTTTCAATAACTAACTCATTCTCTGATGATGAATGGTCAATGTACTCTTGTATGCAGCATAAAAAAATTGAACAAAAGTTAACTTCACTGTAAAGACAGCATCTAGCCATATAGCAGAAGTGACATCATAAGCATCGATATTCCAGCATATTTACATTGCGTTGAGACCCAGCCTTCAGTATACTTTTATTTTTCCTATCATTATTAACAAAAACTGACATAAAGCTGTGAAAATGGCATAAATCGAAATGACTTAAAATGAGATATGACTGTATTGTATATCATAACAATTATCATAATATAATGCAAATTGTACATGTACACCATATTACAATAGTTATTTTTCTGTCTTTCAGATAGACTATACATTCAGTATATAATGGATTTTAATTTTACTATAATAATTATATAATTTACTAGATAAAGTTAACTTTTTAAAATTTAATTTATATAAGATTGTAAAGAATGTAAATCTTGCATAATCTCTTAAGCAAGATTTGAGAAAGAAGCATCTGTTAAATATCATTAGTAAAATGCTAGTGATTTATTAATGTAAATATAAAAGTCATAAAATAGAATAAAAGACCAGTCTTTTTTTATTAGATGCTGGTCATCATCAGTGTGAATAAAAAAAAAATTAAAAAGTGATTTGTTTAATTCAAATTTATCTTGTATTAATACTGAAGATAACTTATAACTAATAAAATAAAAATACTATTCTGTTCTTAAGATTAAAATAGTTTAATACATATTATAAATTATTTTTTACTATTTCAGTTTTTACAAGATACATTAGATGCTCTCTTTAGTATCTTAATGCAAAATTCTGATTCTGATTTATATGATAATCTAGTATTTGAAGCATTGGTATGTATAAAATTTTAATGGTTTTAAATCTACTTTTAAATAAAATATTTAGAATATTTACTTATATAAATATTCAGGTAGTTCCCAACTTTACACGTTAATTTGTTTGCAAAGTAAAACTGATAAATTATGACTCAATTTCCCATAGACATAATGTTAGACTCAGCAATTCCATTCTCAGAAATGCAATTTGATCACAGTAAAATTAAGTAAAGGCTAACAAAATTAATAGTTTATGATTATATAATGATTTATTTATCTAAAGAAATGAAGACATTATCTTCAAATTAAGCAAATTATAATAATAATGAAATTTTTTATGCTATACAAATGTTAAAAGAATTTTTATTGTCATTATTATTTCAGGTAAGTAAATCAGCTTTAATGCAGATGAACTACTACTTAGATACAATCTGGGAATGGAAGTTATTTATATAATATTCCAGTAAAGCTAAAGGATGCACTACTACTATTATTGCTACTTGGCTGCCATTTTAATTTTTTTCCAATTTAGTAGCAAATGATGGAATTTTTGCTACAAACCCAGTCATACTATACAGATATCCCTCCTATTGAGATCTGCCACCAACTATAGAGGGCGCTTCGTGCAGGCGCAATGGCCGGCTAAAAGGTGAACAACAAAATGGGAAGCTTAAGCGTATGTACAGATCGCTAGCTCTTTCGCTTCTCTTTTTTGTACAAAAAATAACTCATTTGATTGGGCTGAAAAGAATATATGATAGCGATGGCAATAACTTTGTCAGATATTTTTAATTTTTTAAATACAACCAAAATATACAGTAAACATTGTGTAATCAAGAGTGAAATTACCTTGAATGCTGGCCACATAATTTCATGTGGGCCGAAATCTCGAAACTTCATGGTGTGTTGAGGCATTTTGTTTACAAACAAGTGCCCTGAAATCTTCACCACATGTGATAAATATTATACGAAAAGAAGCAGACATTCAAGCTATATGTACAGTACGTGCAAATGTGGTTCAGGAAAATGTAAGCACGTAGTTGCAACGCTGCTTTATTTGAATAGGTAAGTAATTTTTTTTTTGCCATAACAGCTCGTATTTAGAAGGATATTATATTAAAATAAAATATAAATTATGACATACAATTGTGTTCTATCCAACTTTTGTTTACTTTTTAAAAACTTTTGTGTTCAACCCAACTTTTGTTTACTTTTTAAAAACTTATCTCTACTATGTACAGTAATCCAGTAACATTTAAAAGATTATGAGAATTTTATTTGCATCTAATCATCATGTTATTTTAATCCAGTTAAAAAATACCAGAATATAAATTTTTTCAATATATTTCAGAACTCTATACCTATGGTCTGCAAAAGAAAAATGATGCAATTATGGTGGATAAAGGATTTTTAGTGGATGAATTGTGTTCCCATAAAGGAATAAACCTCATTAGACCACCTTTCTTTAGAAATAAGCTTCAGTTTTCAAAATCAGAAGCTTTATTATGTCGAAAAATTTGCTAGTGCAAGAGTTCATGTTGAAAGGATTATCCAAAGACGTAAAAATTTTCAAAATTTTGACTAATAAATATCCCACTTGCCTTCTCTCTATTGTCAATGAGATTTTTATTGTTATATGTAGAATAACAAATTTGAGTTCTCCAATTCTTGGAGATGATAAATTTTAAAGGACTACACAATTTTTGTATATAACATTCTACTTTTTAATGATTTTGTATTTTTTTTTTAATTTGACATCTAATGGTTTGTTTATAAGAATAAAGTAAAAAATTCAAAAGACATTTTTTGATAAAATTGTTTACTTTCAATTTACTTTATAAACTGTAATGTTAGAAATAAATAATGAATTATTTGAAAAATGCATTAAAAACAATATTCA
>AYEL01088916.1:0-13098 GCA_000484575.1 Olivierus martensii | reverse complement strand
ATTATTATTATTATTATTATTATTATTATTATTATTCAGTAAATACAATTATAACGAATACGTTCATTCTATTCTAATAATTTTTTTTCGAATCAAAACAAACTAATTGCAAATTATTCTCAAATAATTTTCATTTCAAAACTGTACAAGAATTTTGGAAAATAGCATTTGAAATTGCCATGATTTACAAGGTCTAGGATGTTGAAATATGTTAAGGAGGTCAAGAACTATCCTGATACCAAATTTAGTCGAGTTATGTTTGTTTAACTAGAAATATGTGCAAATATGCATAGCCTGAATTTTCCTAGCTTAAATTCTGAATTAACTGTAATCGCCAGCAAAATTGTTTCCACGTTAAAATTTTTCTATCGGCAATTCATATATGATTAATTCGGAAATTTTCGATATTATCAAAAAATAAAGATATTATTAATCTAAATGATTCAGATGAATTTTTGATCTTTGCGAGTTTTTAATAAAAATCTGAAAACTGAATAAAGTGTCATCGATTCCTGATAGCTTTCAAAGTTAATATTTATAGACATGAATGATGCCTGCATAATGCATAAAGATACTGTAACAAGTTATGCAAGCCTAGTCCCTAGATATAGCATATTATTTTATGAGCGAATTTTACATTTGATCATAATAATTATTATAAAATAATAACTTACTGTTATGGTTACAGTTGAATAACATTTTTATTCTTGAACATATTCACTCGTCAAATATGGTAAATATAATAAATTATCTCATTGTTATGTAAAAATTTTTCATTTTTTTTATCGAAACACAGATTGATAGGTAAAAATAAGTTATGCAGTTTAAAGTTAAAAATAACTCTTTTGTTTAAACTGTTGAGCGAATATGATAATAATAGCCAATTGATGACGTTATTTTATCTAAAATAAAGAAAATTCTAAGTGTTCCTATAAAATATTCTATTTTAAAACTTAATTATATTTAATTAATTCAGCATAACTCAGTTTAATCTAATTAAATGAATTTAAATACGTACGACTGGAGGAATTAATTTAATAATTTAACCAGTAATAACAAGTTTTAATACTGAAATTACAAAATAAACTGTGGTTTTATAATTTGTAATACTCCCAATAAATTTTAATCTTTTCAAAAGGGATATTTAGCGATATTGGCCACGTCTACACGTATTTGAATAATATTTTTAAGTAACCAATTTAAAATAAGATTAAACTGTAATTTCTTCTCGGTGTATTCTCGTTTAGTTGGATAAAACTACACGTAAAGAATAAATGAATGACAAGAATAAACAAAGATATAATAGCATCTTTAAAAGCTTTTAATGATCAATCTTCTAGCATCAAACGGCTTTGCTTTGCACAGATTTTCTTATTCTGAGATGCAACAAACACGTTATATTCAAGTATTATATAAAATAAATATGTTTCAACTGTTTAATGTTACTCCGCCACTTTATTTTCGTAATTTTTAACATATTTCGAATACATTTTCTGCTTCGATGACTTCTAAAAATACACTTCCAATTTTGTCCATTTATTCAAAGTATGGCGATATTCTGATTTTTGGAGATCTTTATGAATAAGCTTTATCTCGTAGAAATTTATCAGGCTGAATGATTTTTTCTAGAAGAAAAGTTTATCAGCTCCATTATGGAATACAGTATCTCAAAAATATTTCATCAATTATTTATGGTGCACAGTATTTCGAAAATATTTCAAATTTTCAACCATTATTATAGAGAGATAAAAGAATTGCTAGTTTCATTAATTTTTTATCGCAACATTTTCTTTATATTTTCCCGATTTCATCAGTTCTTTTGAGAAGATAAAGAAATATCTGATAATAAATTATATAATTAAGTTTATAAATAAGTTTTAGCATCATAATATTTAACAAATTTTTACGACGACACTAGGGTAAGAGTTCAGATAAAAATCGGAGAAGATAAAAATATAAAACTTAATATTTTAAAGATGGAAATAAAAAAAAATCTGAAACGATATTTTAATTGTCTCGAAATTATAAAAAAATAACCGATATCTTTAAAATTAAATCGAAAGTTTCAATTGAATTTACATGATTTAGTCAGACACTGTTGAATGATCTAACGTGACCTGTCTTCATGCTTCACTTCATACCAATTCCTTATACTGGTAAGTTCTTGTTTTCATTTCCCATTAAACTTAACCTAAGTCGTCTGAAAAGAAGGCAATTATAGCAGAAATTGATATCCTTTTCGTACAAATTCGCGAATTTCTATCAATGTTTTTTTCCTTATTCTGTATCGATTTTACAAATTCTCCTTCTTACAGTAGAGTACAGTAATGAATCTAATATGTTTTAAATTTTAAAGTGGAAGAAACGAAAATGTTTTATTAAATACAGATTATTGGCTTTAATATTTCAAACCATATATTTCACGAATCACTTAATTTTTCTCTTTAAAAGAAAGCACTATCGAGATCATATATAAAAATTATATTTTTCATCAGATTTGAACCATTAAAATCATTAAGGCACAAAATAGTTTCGATACAAAGTTTTGATTTAATCGCGAATCCCTACAGATTAAAAACTAATCTGAATTTTCAAGTGAACAATATTCGATAAATCTTTTTAATAAACAGAAATTTAATCACAACATTCTTATTACTTAAACCTGAACGATTTTCATTTGGGAATACAGTTCGTGTTATGATATCTGCTAAGTTTTATTTCCGCAAAATATATATCAATAAAAGTTTAATTCTCGTTCAAAAATAAATTAAATTTAATATGGAAACGAATGAAGTTAATTGTCATTACTACTTCGTTAACTTCTTTTTAAATTAGACTTTTCTGATTTTTATATGTTTTGTTAAAATATAGAGAGACATTTTTAACAATAATAAACACTAACTACAATATCAGTCATTACTAAAGTGACCACACGTCCCGGATTAGCCAGGAAAGTCCCGGTTTTTGAGTCTTTGTCCCAGCTTGAAAAAATGTCCCGAATTTGTAATGGTTTTGAATATAAAAAAATTAAAAAAAAAAATATTATAAAATTTAAAAAAAAAAGATTTACGACGCTCTTCCGATCTATATTATAAAATTTAAAAAAAAAAGATTAATTAGATTTTATTTTTAAAAATTAACTTCTGAAGAAGTCTTCTTCCCAACTTTTACTATACATAGAATTTAATTACCCTAATATAAATATAAAATTTAAAAAAAAAGATTAATTAGATTTTATTTTAAAAAAAATTAACTTCTGAAGAAGTCTTCTTCCCAACTTTTACTATAAATAGAATTTAGTTACCCTAATATAATCAATGTGGATGAATCAACTTGAATAAAAAGTAATAAAAGTAATAGTAAAATATATTGTCTATGTTTTTTTAATCTCTTCCTGCTTTCTTTTTGGAAAATAATTTACTTTTTTCATTGTTTTTCAAAAATAATTTTTTTATTTTTTCTAAAAAAAATTTTTTTTGGATCTTATCCAACCCTATACTCTATAATTCTCTATACCTTTCTATATCCCTTAAGCCCCCAAATATTGCTATTTCTATTGCCCCTTAAGCCCAGCATCCCGGGTTGAAATTCAGAAAAACTGGTCACTTTAGTCATTACTGAAATTATGTTATCACTTTTATTATAACAAAGCGAGTAAAATAAATTATTTCAAAATGTGTTAAAAAAATTGGAGAAATAAATTCATGAAAAAAAGAAAAAAAATTAAGTTATTTAATCAATGTTTTGTCTATTCGAATTTTTATAATTAAGGATAATTCCATCGATAGATTTTTTCCCCCCAATTAACATATTTTTAAATATTCTTTATAATTAAGCCAACATTTTAAATTATGTTCTCATTTGGTTAACAAGAACGCATTTGCAACCTTTCTAAAATTCTTAATTCAGTTAATATTTTTTTTTTTTTTAATTCTAAATAATTATATTCGGGATTAATGTACTACAAAATAATAACTCGAATATTTTCATTAGACTGCAAAAGAATGTCGGTTAGAGTTAATGAAAATTTTAATTTGTTAAATTCCGTAAAACTGTGAGCAAAAACAAAAGGAAAAATAACAAATGTAGCTTACTGTTAGTCATTTAGCATAGTATTTTAATAACGAAAACAAAAATGCGATGCAGAACAGCACTTGAATTTTTAAATGAATTTTAGTGATAAATTTTTAAAATTTTTATAACATCCTTTCTTTATATGAGTATTAACGATTAGATATCGATAATTCTCCATTTTACTGATTATTAAATGTCGTAGCTCGTCAAAAATACGGTTTATCTTAAAAATACATCTCATAATCTGCGCTATAAGTAATCTTTATAGTTGCGTGTTTTTACTTTATAATCCTCTGCATTCGATAACTTAACGGCAAAAGAGAAATTTTTTAAGTGCATAAAAATCGTAAACTAGTCTAAATTATTCTTGCCTGCCTTTTTTTTATAGTGAAGTGATCGTATCTAACTTCCATTATTAAAAATTGCAAGGAATTCATTAATATTTATACTGTATTTAAAAAAAATCTTAAAAAGATTATAGTCGAAATTTTGATGCATTCTTTTGATAAAAAAAACATAAAAATTTTGTTAAATTTTAAACGAATTATTACGATTTGTAGTCAAAAATTAATTAAAGCAGACCAATTATTTATAAATTTTACGTATTTCGTTAACTTTTCGACATTGCCTATCAATCAACAGATTGCTTTACAGTGCATTAACGACAGCAAATCCATTATGCTTAACAATATATTGAAAATTGATACCAATGTTTGTCATCAGAAGACAAATATCCATCTTGTCATAGCCATCTACCATTTGTTGTTCGAGCATGTATTAAGCAAGCACATAGAATGTGGTTTAATAAGCAACTATATTACTTAAATTAAATACGGATGATTTTAATTTTCAAATAATAATATATAGGAATAAAACTTTTATTTTACTTAAAATCGACACGTAAATGCACTCCGACTGACTCATAACATTAATGAAATGCATCTTTATTGTTATTCAGACAATATCAAACTGAGAAAGTAAAGACCGGAAAGAGAGTCAAGGACGTTGCTTTTTATTTTAATCAAGTGTAATGGACATGCTGACATCTGTTGGAGTAAATCATAAGTAAAATTGTCATTACTTTATGTTGTTCACAATTAGCGAAAATTATTTTCTTAATGAACTCGAAAAAATAAATTTAAAGAGAGTGCTGACTAATTTAAACTCGAGATATTATCAATTTTAAAATAAAAAAAAAAAATCTTTAAAGATTTTAAGTGTTTATTAGTCTAAAATTATTTAGTTAAAAAAAAATGATGTTTTCACACTAAAAATGCTAATTAATTTTAAAACTAAAAATTAATTAGCATTTTAAGATTACTAAATTTTAACAAATTGCTAATATCACTTTAATAAATGAATATTATTTAAATTAATTTTTAAAAAATGACAAGAATTCAAAAAAAGTAATTAACAATTTATTTTTAGTTTAAATAATTGACTTATTTTTTATTTTTATTGAATCGATGAAGTAACGCGAGCGATAATAAAAAAATAACTGTTTATAAATTTATATCCATCAGATTTAATATTAAACTCAATTTTTAATTATTTCAATTTTAACTTTATATAAATATGTTTACAAGTTCATTTGTCACGTGTCATCCATGAATTTTAATAAGCATAACAAAAAATAAAGAAGGCTCGGTAAGTTTGTTTTCTTTTCTTCTTTGACATGTGAAGAGTTTAATAATGATGTTTTTCATCTTCTTTAAAAGGAATGAAGAAAGAAAATCGATATATTTGAGGAAAGAACGAAAAATATTCTCACTTAATCATTTATATTTTAATCAGCTCGTTATTGGATGAAATTCATTCACTATACAGCCTTTCTTTCATTTTAATTTCCTGGTTTCATATTTTTCGTTTCATTCCTACTTTTTATCGTTAATTTGTTCTACATTATCTTTTTTTTTTTTTTTCTCATCTATTTTCCTTGTTCATTATTTAAATAATTTTGCATTTATTGAAAGGAGTTCCTCTCATTAAAGAAATGCATATTTCTATAAATAAAATTATTTGCATTTTCCTCCTTTCCATTTTTTTAATTAAATCTAAAACGCAATTCATTTCCGTTATTGCATATTTTATATTTACTATCGTCTTTTAAAATTTCCATTATTTCACAAACGAGTCTCTTTAACTAATTTATAAAATTAATTTGATTTTTTTTTTCTAATTAAATTTAATCGTTTAACTCAATTTTTGTGTGATAAAGGAAATTTTGTGCGAACTGTTTATTGGAATGATATTCTCCCGTAATTTCACATTCAACACCTGGAAAAAAATTATTGCAAAGTTTAAAATTTTTGTTGTTCCTTAAATATAAAAAATCGAGCATAATATTTTAAACAGTAGTTACCTTTAAAGTTTCATCGTAACTCCACTCTGTCTTGGGTATCTTGTCGTGTTCATCGATTACAATATCTAAAGGTTTTTGATCTTGATCATATACCGTAAGTTTCCAAAAGAATAATTTAGAAGGATTTTCATATTTCCCCTTTGCTTCAATCGATAATTCGCTCACGCTTTTTTTCTATATTAAATATTAGTTACTTGCATTATGTTAGTATGCCTATTTTTCATTAAAAGTCTGACTAAAATATTAATTACCTTAGTAAATTTGAATGATATCAATAAGTGTTTCTCATCAGATAACATATCTGAAAATAATTAAAATTATCTTTGAAAAAAGAAACTAAATCAGATAAAAATCAGAGATTTTTCATTATGTTACCAATTGATTCTCCATCGTCCCAAAACAGAGATCCTGCAGCATTTCCTTCTTTATCAGGTGCAATTAATAATTTCATTGGATTTTTACGACTGTAAATAAAAGATATCTATAAAATCATAATAATTATCATAAAATTCATCTTTTAATTCAAATATTAACCTTTCATAAGTAGTTTGTCCGTGTCTTTGCATTGGAATGATATAGCCACCTCTAACATGCAAATTTATTTTGGTTAATGAACTACTTAATTTAACAAATGTACCTTTTTTTATTATACTTTTTTCTCCCTACGAATATAAACTGCCTTAGACTACCGGTTTTTGGAAACACTAAAAATTTAATGTATAAATGTTCTTACCGTATAAAAATCGTACCAAATGTCGGTAGGAAAATAAGCTTTAACACTTTCTTCGTCCTTAAGAATAAAATAATGTGAATATGCACTTAATTCTTACTTCGAATATTTCAAAGCTTACCTTGTAAACTGATGGCGATATCAAAAGAGCAGCGCCCCAAAGAAATTGAAAATTGATATTCCAAGTTTTCTTGTCAGTTGGAAATCTACGAATTATTTTAACGATTATTTAGTATAAATTAGTTTGTAAAATATTAAAATTATACTTACTCGTGCAATAGAGGACGAGCCACTGTCGAACCTTCGGTATGAGCGTAATAAAATAACGTATAAAGATAAGGTAACAATGAATATCGCGTTACTAAGGCTTGTCTAGCAGCATTAACGACTACGTTTCCTAAAGCGGTCGGATGTTGGGGCTAAAAATAGTAAAATTAGCCAAACAATCTTCGAAAATTGTAAATCATATATCATAAGATATTTACTATAAATTCATATCCGTTGTGATTACGTGAAAATGGATAAAAGGCGCCTAACTGTGACCATCTTGCACATAATGATTCTGTGGTGTTCTCCCAAAATCCACAAATGTCAGCACCTATCTAAAAATCTATCTTTATAGTAATTTATGTATTAAAAATATGTAGAACGAGAATATAAATACTTACTAATGGAAAACCAAACAGACTGAATTCTAATATTCCTGGTATGGAATCTCTCATTTGTGACCAGCGACTTCGATTATCGCCTAACCAATGTGCTGCATATTTGCCACTTCCTGAATAAGTAGATCTACTGAGTATCATTGGACGTTTGCCTTCATGAATTTTTTCTAAAGCACTTTATTAATAGAAATATTTCACTATTTTAAACAATATTACATCGCATATTTATAAATGAATATTTGTTCTAACCTGTAAGTAACTTTGGCATGAAAATGACCATAAAGACTGTGAACATCATAATGTTTGCCTATGTACTGTTCTGCATCCATACATATAGTCTTTTCATAGATTTTTCCATCTTTTGCCGATCCCAAAACGCCTAAAATAATTTTGAGAATTTTTAAGAGAACATCGAAAGATGTAGTAAATATTTGTTCTTTATCGCGAATTTCTAAATCTTTTTATAAAATGGGCGATAACATTTATTAATTACCTGCAGTAAAAGGTGGATAATTCCATTTATTCTTTTCACATCCATGAACCGAACCATCAACAAAACTCGAAGGTTCGTTCATATCCTTCAATAAAAAGCAAAGTAAAGAAAATTATCATTTTGAAAAATTGTATAAATTAGTTTTAATTAAAAAAATCCAACTAACAATCCATAGAATATCATATTTCACAATTTTTTGAAAATCATCGCAAAGTTTGTACCAATATTCTTCAGTTTCAGGTTTGGAGAAATCTGGATAATAGGTCAAACCTGGCCATACCTATTAAAACATTTGCATAAACCATAGATATTATAATAAGCAATAAAAACTATGATGTTAAAATTTAATAATAAAAAAATTATACCTCAGCTTCTAAATCTGAACCAGTACTGTTTTTTATAAATATATTTTTTTTAATACCATCATCTAATGGGGGATAATTTCCAAGTAATTTTTCATCACTCGCAATAGCAGGATCCTAAGTATATCAATTTTTCATTTATGGTTTCTTAAATATTCCATAAATAACATCAAAGAAATAAATATATAAATACCAATAAAATTCCCACTTTCATATTTTTTTTATGTAACCAGTCAACAAAGGACGGTAAATCACCAAAAGTATCCTTATCGTACGTAAAATCTCTATTTCCTTTCATATAATCAATATCAAAATATTGAACATCCTTTATAAAAGAAAAAAAATTAAATATCAATTAGTTAAAATATTAATACAATATATTGTTTATTCACCATAGGAATCTTCGCATTAATTGTTTCTTCTATAATGTCGCGAAGATAGGTAACATTACCATAGCCCCATTTTGACATCTGAAATCCTAAACTCCAATATGGAGGCATCGTAGGGAAACCTACTAACTGAAAAAGAAAAACATAAGATTCTGTGCAACTTTCCATTCCAAAGTTTATTTCAAAAATGCTAATAATAATAATTATTACATTTAAATATTGTTTTACTACATCTTCAGGAGTAGGACCTAAAAATATATAAAAATCGAAAATTCCACCAATGGATCGAAAAGTGATAGCTGGATGAGGTTGTATTGTAATTTCTGAAAAATGTATAAATAAAATATTAATTATGTAAAAAATTCTATCAAAATTTTAATTTTAATAAATTGTTTTCATTTTAAATTATTTCTAAATATTACATACCTTAAACAAGATTAAATTAATGAATTTAAAATTAATTTAATTTAATAAAAAATAAAAATCAGTGTATATACAGTATATACGCAATGATTATAGTGATAGGCAGTTGGTGTGACTTAAGAATTTTTCTTAATCTCAAAGTTTTTTTGAATAAAAATTTAAATCATACTTGAAGAATTTTTTCAAATTTTGGTGAAATATCCAATTATTTAAATTTATTCGAAGAATATTAAATTTTTATATTTTATTCAAAATATTAAGCGTGTGATTACTCAAACTAAATTTTTAATTATTTCTTTTAAATTATACTGTGTTTGATAATTTTTCTTCAACTTTTATGAAATTTTCACAACGAAAAAATAATAAATGATTGATCATAGCTCAATATACTGTATATAATTATAGAATACATATTCAATTATAATCATTCAATATTCAGTTATATATAAATTATACAAATTCAGTTATGTTCATGAAAATTTAAAACAAATTAATAAAATATTATTTTAATTGTACAAGTTTTATATTTACAATTTTACATTTTTCTGTTAAATAGTTTTCATATGTTTTCGGTAATTAAAACACAAAAAAATTAATAAGAGAAATTTTTTAAATTATTATAAAATCATTCTCAAAATTTCTATTACTAATTTTAGTATTAGAAAGTTCTGTTAGAAGTTTTTTTATGTTAGAAGAAAGTTTACGCATTTGTACGGTTTTCCTAGTTGATAAGGAAATGAAGACTTCCTAAAATAAATTTATCTGAATTTAATTGTAAATATACGTTAAATTAGATTATTTGAAAATTTAATGTCGCGTTCAAGGACGATTGATTTGCTTGCAGTTCATCATCGGCCAGTTAATGACGAATTCCTAATTGATCAACTGTCCTTGAACGAAATTTTGAATCAGTTGAAAAGTCGAGATCGCCCAGACTGGGTCCAAATATCATGAACCCTTGCTGAATCCCATTTGAAAAAATAAAGATTAGGCAAAGTATTTAATTTGATTCTTCAGATGAAAAGCAACTGTTCTTTCATATGGAGTTAGCCAAACCTATTCTATGGTCGGTTGGATTGGCTCAGTATGGATTCGACCTATCGATTTCTGTTCTCTACAGTCCTGCCATCCCTTCTATAAGAGTGAGGAATTTCCTGTAATAGCCCTGTCACTTGATAATAGGCGAAATTGGAAAGTAGCATAAAAAAAAAAGACCGTACTCCATAAATTCTGATATAATTTACAGATAATCCTTTGTATGTCTTTTATGTCTTCAAATTTATCAGCGATTGAATATTTTCATTACATAGATTATAGATATTGTTTCATATACTTGCCACATAGATTAAAATCAGATAAGGCAGTAAGCGCATTAAATTTTACGAAAAATTAAAAAAAAATAAATAGTTTATAGATAAATGGATAATGCAACGTTACTACTTATAATATCATAAATCAACATTTCTTAGTAATGAAGCAGGTAAAATAATCTATAATTAATTAGCAATTAAGATAGGTAAATTTAGCAGATAGTGTTATTTTATATGAGAATTTTTATAAATATTAATTTTCTATATAGCTGTAAATAAATTCAACAAGAATTTTAAATTCTAAAAACGAAATAGATTAGCAAACTAAAAGACTTGTTACAGCATTGTATCTAGTTTTAATACTGATAGCATTACAGGTGAATCTTAACATTTTGCACTATCATTATCAAGATAATAATTTGTGATTATCTGTTTCCTGTGTAGAATCTGATAAGAGTGACAAGCCTATAAAATGAACTTGATAATAATGCTGTATAGCCAGAAAACTATTTTTCGTTATTTTCTTGAAAGATGAGATTAACAGGTTGGTCCCAGCCTGTTAATCTCTATCCTTCAACTTATCTCTATTAACTTCATTGCAGTTCTTTCAGTTCGTGATGAATTCCTAACTGCCTCAGGCAGATTTGATAATTTTAAACTTCAAAATAACCTAACATAGACTTTTCAATTCATTTAATTCGATAATTTCATTGTTTATATGCCACGTCATTATATTTTAATTATTTGCTTACGACTACACTTACGAATTAAATTCTTGTTTATATCATCAAAATCTTCGTTTTTTACAAAAATCAAATTTAAAAGGCTGATATATGTAATTTATAGAGTACAACAGTTGATTTACCCAATTATTTATTTTTATATAAATATTTTAAATGCATAACTCACCCATTGCATTACTGTTCAGGAAAAACACACCATGAGCATTTCCATCTCGTTCAACTACCATATAAAAGGGATGAACGCCATACAAATTAACATCTGGCTGAAAAAATTAAAAAAGATTAAGTATTTTGTTTTCGAACTAAGTTAATCAATAATAAAATTCTAACCGAGAAGGGCCCTTCGTCTCTAGCAAAGAATCTCCATTTCTTCCAGCTAGTTTCATGTAAATACGTTGGAGTTCTATGTTCTCCCAAACCATAAATATTCGAACTTGGTAATATAATAGTAATCTGCAGAAACTGGTCAGCAAATATAGTTCCAGGAGTATTGGTATCAAAACTATAAAATTTGTTTTATTATTTGACAAAGGATATACTACATTTTAATATATAACTTAATTAGAATTTATTTTATAAACTTAATAAATGTTTAATTATGGTAATAAATAATATGAATTCCTTCATGTTAAACAATTCATAGGAGAAATCGATAATGATGCTTATCCTAATTGTATTTTCTAACAGATAAATAAATAATTATTATATGAGATCATTACAGAAGAAATGACATCCAAATTCCTAATAATACATCAATCTAAAATATATATAAGATTAGGTTACATAATTTATAATGTAACAAAATACTGTTAAAAATTTCAAAAATTCTATAAAAACTTTCATATTATTAAATAATTCACATGCTTTATTGCTTTTTTCGACTCTTTTTAAAGATCCTCTTAAAATGTAAATTATATCCTTATAAATTAAAAATATATATTTGTAAATTTGTAAAGATTAAAGAATTATTAAGTGTTATATGTGTAATTTTTAAGGATACGTTTATTGTTGAAATTGATCATTAAAAAGAATCGAAAACACTTTCGTAATAAAAATTTTTAATCTGTTATTAGTACTGTGTAATATATGAATTATCCAATTAACCTAGATAGTTGAATTAAATTTATTAACTTTCAGTTAATACCAGTAGCCATGGCAAAATTGCGAAATTAATATTTCCTTTTATGATAATTAATTACGGTATAATGGAAATATTAATAATAAGCATTCAATTTACTTCATAAAAAAGGAACAGCATAATAAACTAACTCACATTAACTAATCAGATAGCATAAAGGAGCGGTTTTCAGAGTATGCCGGCCACAATCCAATGTACAGTTGATTGCAGAAAGATCCGAACATTAGCGGAAACGGTTGGGCTTTCCTACAATATGCAAAAACGGATCGCGTAATTACTCCAGCAGTAGATCGGTGTAAGTATAACGTGGTAGCGATAATGCAGACAGTCGCTTAGCAACGGGGGTAGGAAGGTGAATTGAATGGGTTTTAAATTTATACGACAGGACACTATTTCGTTGATTTTCTTT
>AYEL01088915.1:0-23613 GCA_000484575.1 Olivierus martensii | reverse complement strand
TAATAATTAGGTACCTATTTTAATAAATCATTAAACTAGGTACCTAATTATTATTTTTTACCTATTATTTATTTACCTACGAATTACATATTTTATTTTAGAATTTATTATTACTTCGTTTAATTGGGACAAAATGGCTTGGCACGACGTGTCCCAATTAAGCGGAATCCATTGTATATAACAGTATTTTGATAGACGAAGATTTCGAAAATTTTTATTCATCCCTCATTGAAGGTTTTTAAATTTTTTTTAACCTCATCTCAGATGAGGAATGATCTTTTTATTTAATGTTTGTATTTTGTATGATATGTAATGTATCAAATTATCAATTTATTGTACATTTTTTTAAATAAATGTTTAATGTTTTATATGATTTTTTTATTAAGTCAAAATGATATATGTACTTTTTAAGTGGGGCCCGGATCACAGACTTATCATGGGCCCGAAAATTTCTCTCGGCGGTCCTGGTACTATATAATAATTACAGTATAATAGCATTTTAGCAATTAGCAATTTGAAATAATTTAATATAAAAAATAGTGATTCACACTTTGCATGAAAATTTTGAAATGAAATGAATTTCAAAACTTGTGAATCCCCTTAATTTATGTTTATTCCTATAAAAAATTAGTCTTAAATTATGCAAGGTCTTCGGGAATGCATTCCACATATAAAATATGACTAATTATATTTATAATAATAAATATATTACAATTTTTTAATTAAGCCGCCATATTATATATTGGATATATTTCCTTGTATGTGATTTTACGCCTCTTTTTACTTGATGAATAACTAGGAGCTGCGGAATATTTCCATGCCCACCAAATGCCGTCTACATCCCTGCTGGATCAGCTTCGGGTGGAAGATGAGTTCAACGACCGCCCCGAACCTCTTCTGAAAAATTGGAGGTGAGGCATCCGGGAATTGAAACCGGAGGATGAAATCAAGCAAGCGTCCATCACATTCATTTGAACGACATATCGGACATACTATATCTGGCAGCAGCTATTTTTAGAACCCATTACAGGCTGGTCAATGTCCATGATGGAATCAACCAAAAGGTTGAAGGGTGAGTTCAACAGGCAGACAGGTACGTCGGCCGGATTGGCCGCGTGGAAACGCTTCTGCTTTCCATTCTGGAAGACCCGGGTTCGGATCTCGGGTCCACCTCTTGAAAATGTTTATTATGGGGTCCAGGTCCAGCTCTCGATCCCCATCCTTCACAATCCGGCTGACTCTGCGGCAGGGTTAGGTAGCTTGTGGAAGGGCTTATTTGGCTGTGCCACTTAGTGTTCTAATAGAATGGAAAGACCCGGCGATCACCGTCCTTTACCATCCGGCCCCCTTCCACGGGTGTGGTGCAGCCCGTGGTTGGAACTGTCCCCGCCCCTTAGTAATCTCCAAGATTGGAAAGGGGCGTAAAATATGCAAAAAAATTAGAATGGAAAGCAAAAATTTTTTTATCATCAGATGGCGTCACGCCATCTGATGATAAAAAAATGCCAACCAGGCCCGGATCCTTCATGAAAAACTAAAGGTAGGGGATTAGGAACTGAAACCAGTCCTCCAAGGTGGTAAGCGAATCCACGAAATCATCCGGTTGACCTATAAGCAATCAATGTGGTCACATTTACACCATATATTTTATTTTCTAGAAATAATCAAAACTATCCAATAAAATCTATCGATTCAATAAAAGCTGAAATTTATTTATTAGTAAAGACTAAGTTAATAATTTTGACTTTTATGAAAAAAGGATTGTCTCAATAAATTTAAAGTACGAAAATTTTAATAAAAAATTTGTATGTCCAGTGGTGCACTGATTGAACCAGGCCCGGATCCTTCATGAAAAACTAAAGGTAGGGGATTAGGAACTGAAACCAGTGGTGCACTGATAACAACAAAGAAAATAAAAACTATCATATGATCGTGATGTCTTTGACATTCAGCATATTGTTAATTATATTGTAGTAATATATTATTGATTATACTGAAACATATACACATATTATTTATATGCCCATCCAAAAATAATCAATAACATCAGCTATTATCGTATCAGAATGTTCTTATCATGAAATAATGCGACTTATTGCATTTCATATGTTCTGAGCAATATGAACTGTAATAACAACAATTAGGTTAATGTTGATCATACTCATAAACATTTTGAATAAAAATTCTAACAAGGTCAATTTTTTATTATAGCATACGATTTAACTCTCCATTTTATGTTAATAATTTTAATGAATGCATTGTATGTTTTGATCAACTTGATATGATTAAGGCAAGACTAATAATAATAAATAATGTCAAATACTATATAATCTATTTGTAGTTGTCTTAAGTGCTATCTTATCAGTATTTCTTTTATACTTGCAAATTAATTTTTATATCAATCATATTTGAATTCACTTTTTCAAGGATATTAAAGTATACAATAAATGCCGAATGACAATTCCAATGAAAGCAAAATTTTACATTATTATATAAGATCAAAGAAAGTCAATAATCAAATAAAAATTTCATATTTTATACTTCAAAGAAATTTTAATAATTTCTTTTTTCAAAGAAGATATCATATTATTTAATTTAGATTTTATTAAAAATAGAAATACCTATGATTCTGTTTCATTCCTTGGATTCATATCATTATTATTATTATTATTACAGGAAATATAATATTGTATAAATACTATACAATCATTTAAGGCAGAACATGTCAATAATATTATAAGAAATGATCTCTATTTTATACACTTTAAATATATATAACATATTATGTAAGATACTCATCGATGACGTAATAAATCATATTATCATTCAAGTTTATACAGATTTCTATAAAATAACTATTATTTAAATCAGAGTTGCATACAAAAGAATTGCTACTATTATCCAAACAAAACAAATGAATTATATTTTGCAATAAACATGAATATATTCAGAAGAATACACGTAAAGTTTATAATTACAAAAAAAGAAACAATTGAAGTTGTTTTATTTAGTGCTGCAGCTGACATAAAGCATCAAAATTTTTAAAAAAATTGTTTTTTTTTTTACTAAAAAAAAAATAATGATGTAAGGGAACTAAATTATACTGTATATCTAACCAGTAAGTAAATATAACAAAAATTTTTTCAATAATGAATAAGAGGAGAATATTTGGGATAATAAATTAATATCATTATTTCCTTATCTATTGGCAGATATTCTCTCTCATGTTGTCACATGTTTTTCTTTTTAAACGGCAAATCTTTCACATCAACATATAATATGACTTATTAATTTTATTTTTATAATCAATTGGTGCCTATAATTATGAAATCAGTTGAGAAACCTAATTTCAATTATGGAAACAAAATTGAAAAATTATTGCTGATTCAGAAATTGATAAATAAGCAATTGATAGTAGACTGTGTTTTATGTTATGTTCAAATTCGAGTAAAACGGCTTATTGCCTACAACGTAAGAACAATTACTGCTAATAAACAAAGATTAAAAAAATAATATAAAATAGTTAATAATTGGTAAGCTCTTATAATAATTAAATGCTTAAAAATCATAACAATAATCAAACAAAAGTCAAAACTATTTTGTTAAAGATGAAATTATTGTTATTATTGATTTATATTTCTTATTATTACCTTTTATTCCACTTTAAATCTTCCCAACTGATGATTAATAAGTGGATGGCTATTCCTTACCCATCAAGAAATACTCATAGCTGTGATGATTTAAAATGCAGGATAAATGAATATCAATGAAGAAAGTTCTTTTAACATTAAAAATATAATTTTGTTTCAAGAAACAATTTCAGATCTTTTAGGCAGAATATCTTTATCAGATAATAAACTGACTGATTATTTCTGATCGTAAAAGCTAATAAAGATAACAAATTTCGATGTGACAAGAGATTAAACTGATTTTTAGACTATTTCAGTTATTTTAATGAAACTGCCAGCAAATTAGACACATCGATAGATTTTTTCAATAAGTATAAATTAAGGACTGGAATGAATTTGTTTGTGAGATAAGAGACATTGAATTTATTATAAAAAATGAATGGGATTGAATCGGAAAGAATTATTTTCAATAATCTCCAGTGAAGGGTGTCAATTGAAATAAATTATATTGGTGTCCAAGTAGCTAAGAATTACATCAGAGAATATTCATGAATTATTGCAAAATTACTTTCAAGCAATAAATTATTATCCGCATTTTAAATTAAAAAAATTAAATTATTGCTAATCTTTATTGGTATTTACTTACACGAAAAATAATTTAGCCCTGAAATATTTCACGTTTTCCAAATGAATTATTATTATAATACTCAAGTATATTGCCAGTATCCGTGGTATTTATAAGAAACTAATTAATCCGACTATATGATTTTAATATTAAAATTAAATAATATATTTAAAATTTACTGCATTACTATCGATAATGCTTATAGTAATTCGGGGAGAGTCGCCGCATACGGGATAGATTGCGCACCCCTGCTAATTTAGGCCGCTGCTGACAGAATGCGCGCATATGCACAACACGGAAGCGCAGTAGACCCTAGAGAAGAAATGAAGTGGTCCTGTTTGTGTTGTCCTGTTCCTACATATTTTGTAGTGCGTAAACTGAGGCAAGTCTGATATTTTACGTTCATGCTTTTCCTCACTTTACACTAAATTCGTGTTTGACGTTAAATTACTACAATATGATGAGTGTTTAGGTTTGCAGCAACAATAAGATTAGCTCTAATGTTTTCAGTCTAGTTTCGCCATCTTGATCATGAAGGTCTATATGTTAATTGACTAGATTTTGCACTTGTAGTATACCTATATATTTCAGTTAGCCTAAACATAGCCATAATTTTACAAAATCTACTTTTCTGTTGCAGTAATATTATAGATAATCTGCATTAGAAAAGTAATAAAAATATATAAAATGTAAAGTAGGCTACACACATTAATTTCCTCAAAACTTTTTTACTGAGACAAGATGTTTCAAAAAACACAGTTGCAGCTTACAGAAATCAGTTTGTCTGTTTTTATGACGTACGGCGTATCACCCTTATAGGTGCGGCGTGCCACCCGTAACATACGGGATAGACGCTGCGATATAATGTTTTACAAAAAAAATTCTAACGCCTAAATGATACATAGATAAAATATAACATTTGGTATGCATGTCAGAAACATGACTGGTCATCATATTAATTGCCTAGTTTAATTTTCAGTGCATCATGGGACTTAGTATATTTATTTTAAAAATGTGCACAGTCTCTCCCGGAATTACCTTGTATCTCTTTAGGAAATAATTATAATAATTACTGAAAATTATAAGAATTTTATTAATTAATGAGTACACTACTTCATTAATTCGTTAATTTAAATGCTTAGGTTGCAATATTAAACTATAATCAAAAAAGTAGCCAATTTAACAAGAGAAATTAATATTTAAATACATGTACAGGTAGCATGATTATTTTGGTTAGTACATATTTCATATATTATATTTTAAATTATGAGTTCAGAATCAATAAGATAATTTTCTACCACAACTGTCTTCATTCTTTTTAAAATTTTGCCAATTATTTTAGCAAACAGTTTGACAGAAAATAGATAAATTATTTAAAATTGACCAACTTTTGAATCTTTCTAGCTTAGTTTATGTCATAATCGAATTTATTTTAATTTATAGTATAATAATATAAATATGGGACCATTTATCCAGAATATGCAGGATAGGCATTTCTCGGATAATCCTCTATGATTGATGCGGTATAATGATAGGCAATAAATAAATTTTGCTAATCAATTTAAAAGCGCTTAATTTTTATATAATAATTTAAATTATACTTCAAAATTTGCAAAAAATGCACTTGTTTTTCACTTTCGATTTTAGTCAGTATCCGTAAAAATGTTGAGATTAAAATCGTTTCATTCTGGTGATATAAGTTTTATTAGTAATTTGTCATTATAATAAGAAAAATTCAAAAATATAAAACGAAAAATACAGTAAAATTATCCGAACAATAGATTTAAAGGCATTATAGGACGAGAAACTGATTGTGTTCTAAAGAAAGAATGTAGAATCCCTGTTGAGTTTACAATAACTGATGAGAAATGTGAAAGATTAAATGAGACCGGAGATGTTTGTAACACTTTTTACTTTATAATTATTTCATGCTATGAAAAATTCAATTTTCAGAAAAACAAATACTGTACATCATTGTAAAAACCATTTATTAATATTCTCCACCAGTTGAAACCAAATTTTATTCATTTACAACTAATATTAATCAATTAATATTTTAAAAAACACTTTTTTGAACGATGTCAAATATTCAACCTACTCCTTTATCTAGATAGATTGTAATACCGTGTGGTGTAGGTTGAAACATTACAAAATTTTAATGAAATATATAGCTTGTGTTCATGTATTTTTGCGTTCAAATTTTATGATATAGTCTAATAAGTTTCAATTTAATCTTTGCTTATAATCAAAATCACAATTGTGATAAATATAGAAAGGATTATAGCTATGCACTCTTCATCACATAATTTCTTTCACACTGCATAGTATCCTTTTTTCCTACTATTGCTGTTATAGTCTTCATTACACATGAAATAATAATACTTATTCTTCATCTTAACTGCTACTGTTTGATGTTGTGAATTGATACCATTGATTTAAACTGTTTCAACCATTTCTACGCTTCATATTACAACCTGTCCCAGGGTTCTATCATTTTGGTTTGGAAGGCACTATCATAGTTAGAATTTAACATATAATCACGTTTTTATTGAATCAGACCCATTACATTTGTGTCAGCTAACTGACAAAATAGTCAGATGGCATGTTAATAGTCATTTTCATGCGTTGTTACTCAAGATTTTTAAGTAAACTAGGAATGAATATCTTTTACAACAAATCCGTATTATTTCTAGCCCAGTCTCCCTTATACTTACACATCAAGTGTTGTATATTACTTTTTAGTTTTACATTATTTGAAATGATTCCTTTAGATAATTGAAGTACAAATATAGTAATACTAAGCGAAGCTAGAACTTGGCTGTGGAATCTCGTGACTATAGGTTTAGCCTAACCGCAATATATGGAGTTTAAGAATATAAGGATGGGAAACTGTTGGTCTGTTCAATACAAAAATTACTTGAGACAATTATGGTTTGTTAAGCTATAAGTATAATTTATTAGGCAGACGGTGATCAATCACCAGAGAGAGATTTCTTTACACAACTATATTTCTTGACATATCATAGTTCATTTGAGGATAAGTACAGTGGGTGATTGGTTAACGAACATAATCCGTTCCAAGACAATGTTCGTTATTCGAATTGTTCGATAACCGATCATCGATTTACCATAAGTTTTTATGGAATTCGATTAATTCGTTCCGGAGATCCAAAATAATTTCTTATTACGTTTATTTTATTTATATGTAATAACAATAATATACAGTATATATATATATACATACAGTCTTGCATTTTCATCTATCATGTTTATTTTCTGTTTGTGGGTCATTAAAGAATTTGTCCAATGTCGATTGCTTTTCTCTCTTCTTCAGAATTTTTTGATGCGATTAATAGCATTGTCATTATAGAGATCCCCAAGCCTATTGATCTCAACCTGGTATGGGTGCCATTCTAAGACCAAAAAATTGTAAAAACTCTCTCTTGCTTCCTTTAATAAAATCTGATTTGTTTTAAGTTGTCTCCGAGTTCATTTTAATCGGGAAAAATTATTGTTCCTCCATCCTTATGCATAAGTCCAAGAACGCGGAAGGCCTAAGCTAGTCATTCCAATTAGATTAGTTAAGCTGAAATATCCTCATGGAATATTTTTATCTGGCAGTAGGTTAGTTAAGCCGAAATATCCTCATGGAATATTTTTATCTGGAGGTTTAACGAACGCGCAAGGCCTAAGCCTGTCATTCCGTTAGGTTCGTTAAGCCAGAAATATCCCATGGAAAGGCCTAATAAGCCTGTCATTCCGTTAGATTAGTTAAGCCGAAATATTCTCATGCATATTTTTATCTGGGGCGGCCACTTATAGAGCCGCCATCATCACAGGCTGACCAACATCCATAATGGGGTCAACCGGAAGATTGGAGGATGGGTTTCAACGGGCCGGGCCCAGATCCCTCCTGCAAAATTGGAGGAGTAGGACCCCGGATCCTCCAGAATGTTATACACAGCTTTACCATGCAGCCATCCGGCTGATCTGTCATTCGGTCAGTCTGTGGGACAGCTTTACCATGCAGCCATCCAGCTGACCTGTCATTCCGAGTCCATGGGTCCTCCAGTTTGTTCTGTGAAGTGTTCATTATCCGAACATGTGTTCGTTAACCATCCGCGGATCCCACAGTTTGTTCTGTGAGGTGTTCGTTATCCGAACATAAAAATCTCTCGAAAAAGTGTTCGTTATTCGAACTGTTCGTTAACTGATCATCCACTATACTTTACATCACAAGGAAAGAAAATATTCTTTTTTGCTAACAACATAATTCCTGTCCAGAATTCGATGACACATTTTGTTCTCCGTGAAGTTCCAATTATTTTTTCCCGTTCGGTGTGCACTCGAATTTCCTTCGCTTGGTCTCTTTTCTTCTATTTTTTTTTTTTTTTTGTTCAATAAATATTTTTTCCTTTTCTCTTTGACGCTAGGTTTGAGATGTTTCCTTTTTTGTGTGTGCGTGTGTCTCTCTCTCTCCGTTGGAATTTTATTTTGCTTTTTCTTGTCATTCATCGTTTCCCACATCTGTCTGTTCTATCTATCCCAAAAATCGACTGCCTCGATTCTGTCCTCTCTCTCTAAACATCATAGTTCTCCCGTTATCTCGTTTCTATACCATGATTTAATTACCTATCATTTTTTGTTCATTCTATTATCTGTTTCTTTAGCAAGAGGACAAAAGTCTCCATGTAAGGCGCACTGAAACATTTTCATTCAACACGGTCGCTATGTTAAATCTACACGTGCAGGAATTTTCAACTCGATGAATTTACACACTTACTATATTCCAGGAACAGTTTATTTTCTGAGAATTTTGATATCGGGCCGCGAGAAAATTAGTCAAATATATGTACAAAATTTTCTTAATTAATAAGAAATGATATGATAACACCAAAAATTATTTTTTACTTCATTAAATGAAAAATATTGCATTCATCAACAGGAAAAAATATTATGCTCGAAAATTCTGCAATTATAAGAATTATCGAATGGTTTTATGATTATATTTAACAAATAATTTTTACTTTGTGTTTTTATTTCAATAATTTAATACTATAATAATCAGATTTACGCAAATCTTCATTTTGATTAACAGGTAAAAAGCCTATGATAAAAGTTCTTTTCCTTTCCTTTGATTTGAATGGTATAAATTTTTATTAAACTGACATTTCCTCACAATATACAATAGCTAAATATAAAATATATTTGAGATTTTCTCCAAAATAGAATATTTGAAATTTCCTTTATACCTTCGTATTTCAAGAGTACAAAGTAAACTGCTATATTATATTTGTATAAACTGAACAAACAAATTCTTCAGTTTATACAAATATAAACTGACATGACCAAGAATAGGTAGATAATATAGTACATTTGAATTGAATACAGTATTTTAAAAATTGTTTTTGAATTTTTCATTTGAGTGAACGTCTTTGTATTATTTGAAATCATAGTCTAGCAATGAGTTATTTTATTGTAAAAGTATTTGAAGATAAAAAATGATTAAAAATTAAATTGATAGTCTATTTCAAATGAGGAACTATTTCCAATTTTTTATCATCAAGGGAAAATGTTTGATTTTAGGAGTCTTCTTCTGTTCCTGAAGATCATTATTTTGGTTTTAGCACTGACTGATAGAAAGTCTATTTTATGAGCAATATTTTTGAAAGTGATTGATTTGCATCGTAGAGAGATATTTGTAATTTCTTCTGCATACCTTAGCAATTGTATATTTTGGTTGTCATCATTACAGATTTTATTAAAAATTTTTAACAGATCATTAATGGGATGAACAATTAAAAATTTAAAGATTCGCCTGTGAAAGCTCCAAAAAATGTCAAATGAGATTTCAAGTCGATTATGTCAAAAAATTTCAACATAATCAATTATTAATCTATCGGATTAAGCAGTCAATGATATGTAATGAGATTTGAAACTAATAGGATCTATTAATATTTATATATTCTTCATTATTAAGATAGAAGTTCAATAGAACACATACTTAATAATGAAGAATATACCCAGTACGGTCATAAATTTTCGCGTACAAGTTTTGCTGCTTAAATTTTTTATTTAATAATAAATAAGTATATTAAAGAGACATATATATAAATTCAAAATATTAGATTGACATATATTAGTCTCTCAAAGGTATCTCTTCTTGCTTTGATGTAGTTGCGATATTTCTCTGGCCATTCATCTATTGTTTTATGCAAACTCTCCAAAGGAAATTTCTCCTATTTCCGAAGAAGGACTTTCATCAAATCATCGGCATTGCTATGGTGTTTTGTATACCAAGCACCTTTACGCCATACACCTTTAGCTCTAACTTCGTCCATACGTTTTAGCCTAGTGGATTCAGATCTGGAGATGTAGCGGGCTATTCTTTATGTTTCAGCGGACCATGTTGGGAACGTGTTGAATGAGCCACCTTGGGTAACTTTAGCCTTGTGAGATGATCTTGTTGAAAGGACCAGTTGATATGGTTGAAAAGACCAGTGTTCAATAGATCTACAATCGGTTCTAAAATTTCTCCCATATAGTTCTTTGCTTTCACTTTCACTCTCTTATATAAAGTGCAACGTCGCTTTTCCAGTTTTCAGTTGTGAGATGATCTTGTTGAAAGGACCAGTTGATATGGTTGAAAAGACCAGTGTTCAATGGATCTACAATCGGTTCTAAATTTCTCCCATATAGTTCTTTGCTTTCACTTTCACTCCCTTATATAAAGTGCAACTTCGCTTTTCCAGTTGAAAACTGGAAAAGCGAAGTTGCATTTTGTACATTAGGCAATTTTTTGCAGTTTCAATGATGGTGTGGTGTGGAATCACACCATCACTGAATCTGAATTCTGGGTCCTGTTTCAGTCACAAGACAAGATCTCCAGAAGTTTGTTTTCCATATCTCTAGGAATCTCGTCTCTTGATTTGGCGTTTTGCTTTTTAAACTTTTCTCAACAGTTAAGATATTCTCATCAGTGAAAAGAATGTTTTTGTAGCCGTCATCAGCGCACTGCTTCAAAAATTGCCTACTTCTCTTGACTCGATTTTTCTTTTACTGAACGCTTAAAAAATATGCATGTCCCTCCCTTAAAAGCTTTAAATTTAAAGTCTTGTTTCAAGGCCTTCTGAACTGTTGATCTTGTGTTAATTTGCGAAGCCAATTTCTTTTGGTTTGTGGCAAAGATTTTGTTGAATTTGTGCACGTAGAGAGAGTATTAATGGCCTTTGTGTTCTTTTTGTTCTCTATCTATTGGATCTTTTTCTGTCAATAGCACTGTTTGTCTCCATATACCTTCTTACAACATTATATACCATCTTTCTTTCGATTCCCGTGCTTTTTTGCGAACTTAAAAATTTCACATGGTCTCTAACTGACTAAATTGCATTCCGACAAGATTGTTTTCGCAACATTTTTGTTCTATTGAAGATTCTTGAAAAATCTTTTGCTTACAAGAAGGCAACATATCAACACATGCACATACACGTGTGGTCTGCGTATTTTCCATTCTCGTGATATTCAGAGCTATTGAATTTTGTGCGGGAATTTATGACTACACTAGATAAATAGATCCTATCAGTTTCGAATCTCATTACATATTGTTGTCTTTATTTAAATATGTATTTCTTTCACCATTCTTCTCAAAGCTTTCTCTAAGTCAATATTTATCTAAGTCAATATTTTCAAAATTTACTTGATGCATTTCAGCAAACAAGATATCAACTCTTTGATATCTCATTCTTTTAAAAACTCATTTTGAATAACGCTATTAATTACTATAAATAAAAACTTTTCTTCTTTGCAATATTCTATCGTTGATATCCCAAAATTCTTTTGACAAACTCTCGCCAATATTATCCAGTAATATTTTAATTATGATAAAACATTTTACTATATGCTCTCGACTTAAAAAATTTTTCATCAGGTTATTTTCACCTGATTCACCTGAGTTTTAAATTATCTGCGAAGAATATACATATTCTTTCAGTTATCCAATTTCATCATATCGTTCTCATCTTGCCAAATGCCAAGAGATAAACCATCAATAGAGCCAATATTAAATATGATATCGATTTTCTAAGAATTATTATATTGAAATTTTCAAATCTCAGTTCACAATGTCTCCAATTTTATTCAATCTTTTTTTTTAATTCTCTGTAATCTTTTAAATAAACAAAATACGAAGAATGCAAAATACATATTGAAATTTGCTTTCTAAATATTATCTATATTGTATTTTAGCTTGTAGTACTTTATTTTAACAATTACATTATAATTTACTAATATTATAATCTCTCCCTTCTACAGAGAATTCTCTTAACGATTTCAATAAAAATTATTATTTTTTATGAACATTTAAATTAATTTATTATCATCTAGGAAACCTTTATATTTATTATACAATACTTTTCTATATACAGTTAAATTATTATATATATATATACATATATATTAATTAAACTCTACTATGCTATCAATACATATAGTTAGTTTTCTTTAAAAATATTGGTGCTGCTTTAACTGTTAGACACTATTTTAATCTCTCCTCTAAGAACAATTTTTTATTTAAAAAAATGCTGTTTTTTATCATATTACACGATTAAACAAAGTATAATTTATACTTTATTTTTATGTTAGTGCTGGAACTAGTTTTGCAACCTTATAAACTAAAAAGTCTGGCACTATCTCAACCAAAATCAAATTTTAAAAATGGACAGCTAAATAATGAAATAATTCTCTTATATCCTTCAGAATTCTTATGCATTTGTAAATAATATTTTTATCCTGAACAAAAATAATATATATATATATTTTTTTTTTTTTTGAAAAGAAAATTTTTCCATATTTAATAGTACATAAATACGAGTAAGTTACATCTTTCAAAATTTTGCATTTTTGATTATGCACTATTGTTTTTTAAAAAATATGATATTAAAATGATAAATGTCAATCATAATAAAAATCAAGTTCTGTTGAAGATTTGAAAAATTTCCATTTTGATTTAAAAAAAATATATTTTAAAGCAAATCTTGTACTGCTACGCGTACACAGTATGTTCAGATTACTTTCGTAGGAAAATGAGACTTAAGATCATCTGCTGACTATCCGTCCCCTACTAATAGCTTTTGAACTAATGAACAAGATTTTCATAAAACTTGTAATAATATTCTACTATTAATTTAAGGCAATCTCGATAATTTTAATTAATATTTTATATTCAATCATTTAAAAATTACTAGCGGAAATTCGAACTTCTGAGTGAACTGAAAACAAAGTTAAACAGCACTAAATATGCTGTAATATAAAGTTTCCGGTCACTTTAGTACAAACAAAAAATATATATATATATACGATAAGTTATAATACAAAAAAATAAAAAATATTCTAGAATACAATATTTTAAAATTTGTAGAACTGGCATACAAAAAAGTGCTACATCATTAATTACATAGCAACCACTAAATGTCTGATAATGGTAACTAGACAACATAAAGATAAGACCTTGGTTACGGTGCGGTGTAAGCAATGCATTATCAAACTAAATAAAGTTGACTGCTATTAAATAACTAAGAAAATAATTAAATAATTAAAAAATGCTAATAAATCAGATAATACATAAAATTTCCTCAAGGCTAATGTACAAGTTATAAATTATTCTTAACTACAAATTTCCAGGTGTTCGAAATCTCTTCGTCTGGCATGTCTTTGATTGTGTTCGCATACTGACTTCTTTCTAATATAGTCATCGCTTCCATTAAAAAGAAAAAAAAAATCTACGAGCTTTTCACAGCTGAGTTACTTTCTTAAATTAATCTCCTGAGTGATTCATTGGATTTTTATGAAATTTAGCAAGAAGGTCAGGTCACTGAACATGATCTGGATACACATCAATTAACTCTTTAACTGTAATAATTTAAAAATAACGGGCGTTCAAACTTCAAATGAATGTTTTTCTCTAATAAATTTTAAATTGTAGTATTTGAAAGAAATTTATAAAATACTATTACAGTGATCAGGATATTAATGGCAAATTTAAACTAAGTTTAATTTAACCTTATTGATTAATCCGTTAAAAAAATGGCAAAAGTTCAATTTTCTGAGGTTTTTATCTAATAACTGTGGAACTATTTAATGTATTTTTATGACATTCAACATATAGGTTATGTAACTGAAAATAGTTTTGATGATATATTTTTATCCTTTATCTTTAATCATTTCAAAATAAAGAACATGTTCGGAAAGCAGGCAATTAGTTCTTTCTGAACGGCTTGTTTTAAATTTTATATGAGTGGCAATGTGAATTATCTAAATTTACAACTTTATTTTTCATTATGATTATAGTCATTTATAAATTAAAAAAAAATTATTTAAATTTAATGATGATAATTTTTACATATTAATGTATTTTTAATAAGTTATTTTTATATTTTGTCCAATCAAGATAGGTCATCATTACACACAATTCTACAATCCATTCTAGATAACTTCATTATATGCTAATTCTATTAAATCTAGCCATACAAACTCCTATTTTGTAATTTCAGTTTAAGATAATTTTTATAAAATTTTATAGTAATATGATAAATAAGATTTATGTGAATAAATCTCTTTTATTATTCACTAAACTTTACACACATTTCCTGAACGTTTACAATAAAGCATTCAATATAAACTTTATATTTTTTTAATTTTGCCGAAAATAAACTGAGTTGTTATACAGAAATTTTATTATATTTCGATAATAAAATTTACACACAGTTTACTAAACTATTGAGCAATGTCGGCTCTAGATCTTCTGGTGTCCCAAGCGAAACTTTTATTTTTGCGCCCCTGAAGTCGTCAGTTTTTTAAAATAAATAAATTCATAAAAATATCGCACTTTACCAAAACTTTGTTTTTAAAGCAATATTTTATAAAACTTACATTGAAAAACATTGTGTTGTGTGAAACCGTTTTATATGAGACCTGGAGCCAATACAAAAACGGGAATTACGTTCCAAAACAAATAACTTTCTTCAATTCCACATAAAAAAACTTGATTTTTATTAAGAATATTAATAACAGGAAATATAAAAAATATATATACGTAAGACCCCCTAAAAACCGTAAAATAAAAAGAAAAAAGTATATAGCCTATGTAACATTTATTTAATAATTATATCTTTTTTACCGTTATTCAGTTAAAATGAGAACTTTTTTTAACAATATCAACTTCACTTTCTGAACATTTGAGAACGTGTTTTCTTTTTAACAATATCAACTTCACTTTCTGAACTTTTTCACATTTTTTTTTTTTAACAATATCAACTTCACTTTCTGAACTTTTTTCTACATTTAAAGTTTGTGTATCTTCTGCTCTCTTTACAAAATCTGTAATCTAACCCGCTTCAAAACAATCCTTCTTTAACTCATACCCAAAAAAAATTATGAATAAAAGTTTGTTTTTCTATTTCACATTCTTCTATTAAAGAATAAAAACTTATTTTTTATCGAAGAACTGAACGTTTAAAACACAAAATACTCAATGCTAGACAATTAACTTTATTTTAAATCGAAATCGAAAATAGACTGCATTATTTTTCCTCTCACGACAAACTAGAGAAATTGCATTTATGATTAATTTTAGCAAAGTATTCCTTAATGATTGTATTTTCTGTGTGTACTCTGTGTCCATAGTGTGGATTTACAAAAATTAATGAAAATATTTTGTATTGTAGGAGCGTAAATGTAATTTTCTAAATGTGTTAGGTAAAAACCGTGTTATACGAGGGTTCCCGCAATTTTCTAATCCTGTTGTAAGAAATCATGTTATACGAAGGTTACCTGTACTTACTATTGCAGAAATAATACCAATGATATTTGAATTCAAGAGAAGTCAATATATGTAATTTTAACAAAACCAACATTACATATATAAAATCGCAAACCGTACACACTTCTTCGCTTGATCAACTTATAATAAGCTCTGAATCGTTCTATACTTCTCGAAATGTAAATATAGTACTTACTTTTATATTATTATTTTTCTGTTATCGTTTTGTCTACGGTCTACCAACTTATTGTGTATCGATTACTTTGTACAATAAATTCTTTGAACCTACATATTTTATTACTGTTGCATTGTTGCTTTCTCCTTGTTATCCTTTTATTAAATCGTTGCATGAATCCTTGCCCTCCTGCTGGGAGCACCGGCAGTCCGCTCAGCGTTTAAATTATGTGTAAAAATAATTGTTTCTTACTACAATAATAATAACAACAAAACACAAAATGCCCCAGCACCCTTTGGCGCCCCTAAAATATCGGTGACCTGAGTGGGCGCTCCGATCGATCATATCTTGAGCCGGCCCTGCTATTGAGATAATTTCAGAATGAGAAGAGTTCTCCCAAAAAAGAAAAAAACTACTGAGATGCAATAACTATTTACAGATTCGCTTGACAGTAAAACAAAAACTAGTATTTTGGAAAAATATATATATAAAAAAAACTAATGCAATCTGCATTAGTTTTTTTTTATATATATATTTTCCAAAATACTAGTTTTTGTTTTAAAGCCATACAAGTAAATATAAATAATAAAACCAATACTTTTCAACATGTATAATAAAATTAATATAGATAAGAACTACACTTTTACATGAATGTAGTTAAAAAATGAATTTGCACGTTTTAAAAAGGTAAAAAGATATTTTAATAAACTAAAAGCATTTCTCATAATAAATATATTTCTTGTGATAGGACCTTTTTTGTATGGATTTATTTAGGATCTTTCCTGAAAACGTTTGTGCATGTTATGAAATTTATAAACCGATTCTATGGTGCAATAATTATATATTTTAATTCTTAGTGTAATTATCTATTTTTCGTTTAAACTTTTATACATAAATAGTTTATTTTATCATCTTAAATATAATATATTTACCAGCAAATTTGAATTTAGATTGAATTTATCGATAGATAACTAGAAAGTTATATAATATATGAAAAATATAAATATTTATAACATAATATTTTCACGATATTGACCTTACAGTTCAGAAATCTCATGATTCTTTAACTAAGCGAACATTTTATTTTAAATTATTTATTTACAGTACTTACATTACAGTTCCAGTTGATTTTCTTTTAACTTGTATCCCAAATTGTGGATCATCAACTAAATCGACGTCATAATCTGTATATTTTGGAACTTCAGTGGATGATGACAGTTGTATTGGCACTTCGTACCTATTTTTATTTGGATCAAAGATCTATATATTTAAAAAAAAAAAAACAATAATGTGTTTTCTTTTATTCCTTCAATTTTTATAATTTCATAAAATCATTCAAGCAATATAATTCTTTCAACATTATGAACAATTATTTGAATACAAAAGTTTGATAACTTTTTATTCAAAAACATATACATAATTCTAAATCTTCCATCAATGAATTCTATTGTTTTTATATTCAATATTTTTTATATCGATTTATATAAATTTTTACAGAATAGACTGATCACAAATTAATTTTATCAATAATGCATTTACTTTGACAACATTGTTGAAACATTTGATTCATGGAGACCTATAATGTTTAATATTTAAAATATAAAATTCTGTTAATAAATATTTGATGTAAATTGAATAAAAATATAAAGTTTAATATTTAAATATACGATATTGACAACCTCAAAAGTGATGAATGAGTATCATCAAAATTAATACATCAATAAAATATTTGAAAGCAAAATATTTGTAACATCAACACTTTAAATAAATATTGTAGGCCTATATAGACATTTTTAAAATAATATTTTTACTTTAATTGTAAATGCAAAACTGAAAAGATTTTAATTACATTTTCTTAAAATCTTTCATGTATTATTATTATTAATATAATAATAATACAATGATTAAGAAATTTTA
Organism: Olivierus martensii; assembly: GCA_000484575.1. Classification (NCBI taxonomy): domain Eukaryota; kingdom Metazoa; phylum Arthropoda; class Arachnida; order Scorpiones; family Buthidae; genus Olivierus; species Olivierus martensii. Next base: position 5,452 of record AYEL01088915.1, on the reverse strand, counting down.
ATCATTCATATATTATTATTAAATTAAGATTAATCATAATTAATCTTTTTAAACATATTATTAATATAATAATAATAATGTTTTAAAACCATACAAAAATTAATAGATTTAAAGAATTATAGCAAGCACTAATTAATCAGAGAAACATTTTATGTAAATATATTTTATTCTAAGCAAAAGTAGAATAGTAGTTTATAATGTACTGAAGAGGGTACAAAAATATCGAAAACATTTTGCATAGAATAAAATACGTTTGTATAGAATCTTTCCCTGTCCAATTACTGCTTTCTGTAACTCTTTAAATTAATATAAAAGTTCATAAGTGCAGTTACGAAAAAGGAAAAGAAATAAAAATAATAGAATCAATACTTTTCAACATGTATAAAAAAATTAATATAGATAAGAACCATACTTATAAAACAGGTAGCAATTAATAATAATAAATATAATAATAAATTTAATAATACCCATTTTTAAAAAACAAAACAGATGTTTATAATATCCAATTTATTACAAAATGATTTAAATGAATGATATACGCCAAGTAAATAGTCAAAGAATAGAGTAACTGGGGGTATTATAGAATACCATTTTGTTTTTATAATTCATAAAAAATTCTAAAAAAGCTTATATGGATTTTTGTATGTTATTACCTTCTATAGACATTCCTATATAATATATTTAAACATGGTTGCATAGTTTATATATCTATCATGTAATTTAAAAAATGATTTAAAGGTGCAAAATTCCATATTGCCCAAAAGGTATGGGTTAAATATATTTCATTTCTCAAATAATTAAAAAAAAACAGGATTTTCAGGTAGTTTCCAAGAATATTAGATAAATATCGAAAACATTTTTCATAGAATAAAGTACCTAGAACATTGTTTTATTCAATATTTCTATCATTTTCTTTTGGGTGGTGAAGGTTTTCGCGTAGGTATAGTGATAGCTTACTATAAAAAATAAAAAAGCCTTAGAATAGTTTATAGACTAGTCTAATTTAGAAAATAGTTTGATCATATGTCTATTTAAATTTTAATGAATCAAACGTTAACTTAAATACAGAATATTCTATATTGTCACCACCCATACATTAATATTTAAACGAAACTTACTCTAATAGATACCAAATTTCTCAAAATACGAAGCGATATTATGTAAGGTGCTTCTTAAATATTGTTTAGAAACTCAGAAAACAATTATCATCTTACCTGTAGTCTTTGCGATCTGATGATTTCATGTGGCGCAAAAATTTTTGTATTTGATGAAAACACTTTCTCTATTTTAAACCATCATGCTTTCCACCGTGGAAACTGAAACTGAGATCAAAGTATGTCGGCACTTAACGTAATAATTCTGCATCATTATACTTTCATAACACCACTTCCTCTATGATAAGCCATGTTAGTCCATAAATCTTCATATTCCATAATACAGTATTCCTATTCCCAGTTACTCTATATAATATTATAAGACAACAATTCCTGACTTTATTTTTTCCATTACTAATAATATTTGAAAATTTATTCGTACCGTTCAATACTAGATAAAACAAATTTAAGAAAAATCTGGCTAGTAAGAATTGAATAATATTGGTTCTCTACATTTCTGTGTTGTATATTAAGATAGTCAGCGAGTAGAAATACATTAGAACCATGATGTAGCAAAACTTTCAAGTACCATACTTTAGAATTTGCTGCCTTAAAAACCATTTTATCCAAGATGTCTAAAAATTAAATAAAATTCCTCTCAGAAGAAAAATGCTTTATTGTTGTGGAGAAGAATTCATATTCTTGAAATAATGATCAAATTCGAATGCTTATTGAAAATATTTATTTTGCTCTTGAAGTTGATCATTGATCTTTTATATTTACATTTTTATTTATGAGCGATTAAGACAATCTTTTTATAACAAAATATATTATATTAGTTGGTATACCCGGCGGTGCCCGGGATTTCTGGCACCTCATTTGTAGTAACATTAGTTTCTGGTGCGAAATTTTCTGATAGTTACATATGATATACGTGCAAGCAAAGTTGGAAAAATTACCTCATTTGTAGTAACATTAGTTTCTGGTGCGAAATTTTCTGATAGTTACATATGATATTATACGTGCAAGCAAAGTTGGAAAAATAAAAACTTTTAGGTGATATATGATGTCAAAGTGGCGTCTTTGTCGGAAGTTTTAGGACTTCACATACTGACGTTTTGAGATGCCATCCATTGCTACATCATAATGATATAGCAATCATTGATGACATTCCGAGGCATCATCCATTGTTACATTGAACATTGGAAAATTTGTGACGGCACTAACTTCTACGTCATAATGATGTGGCATACGCCGATGTTTTATAACGTCATCCTTCTGTACTTTATGTCAGATATGTTTTGACATCATCGATACGTCTCAAATGACGTCGCACGCTGATAACATTCTGGGATGTCATCCATTATTACATTGTAAGGATGAATTTTATCAGCATCACTAATTGTTATGTCATAATGATGGCCTACATTGATAACGTTTGTGACGTCATTCATTGTCATATCATTGCACACAGGGCCGTGCGGTAAATTTTCTCAGTATGAGGCAAGTCTTCGAAATGCCGCCCCCTTAAATGTTTTTCTTTTCTTTCTGTATTCTCGGGATAAAGACTCTATACCCAGTGCTTGGAAGTACCTGTTTAATCAATGTGACTATAATATTTAAGTGTGGAAACGTAAATTTTGTATCTGTGTGGGGTTTCTGGGCAGAAACGGAAATGCGGAAACAACAGGCTTACGGCCTAGAAGCAGTCCACGTTCAATGCGTGAGCAAGGATGATGAATGAGACAACTCGATGAATTGAGTCGGAGATCCACATTGAATTAAATTCAAGAGCTTCTTTATTAATTAAAATAAACACACGAGAGATCTGAAATTTACATGAATATTTCCCGACAAAATAACGGAGAGATACCTAATAATCATTCTAGCACCAAAGGCAGGAACTTTCACAAAAAACAACACACCAGTTTTATGGTAGAAGCGCTTTCGATTCTTTATTCGAATCCTCCTCAGCTACAATCACATTATAAGCGCTTTCGATTCTTTATTCAAATCCTCCTCAGCTACAATCACATTATAAAAATTTTTATAATGTGGTTGTAGCTGAGGAGGATTCGAATAAAGAATCGAAAGCGCTTCTACCATAAAACTGGTGTGTTTTTTTTTTTGAAAGTTCCTGCCTTTGGTGCTAGAATGATTATTAGGTATCTCTCCGTTATTTTGTCGGGAAATATTCATGTAAATTTCAGATCTCTCGTGTGTTTATTTTAATTAATAAAGAAGCTCTTGAATTTAATTCAATGTGGATCTCCGACTCAATTCATCGAGTTGTCTCATTCATCATCCTTGCTCACGCATTGAACGTGGACTGCTTCTAGGCCGTAAGCCTGTTGTTTCCGCATTTCCGTTTCTGCCCAGAAACCCCACACAGATACAAAATTTACGTTTCCACACTTAAATATTATAGTCACATTGATTAAACAGGTACTTCCAAGCACTGGGTATAGAGTCTTTATCCCGAGAATACAGAAAGAAAAGAAAAACATTTAAGGGGGCGGCATTTCGAAGACTTGCCTCATACTGAGAAAATTTACCGCACGGCCCTGTGTGCAATGATGTGACAATGAATGACGTCACAAACGTTATCAATGTAGGCCATCATTATGACATAACAATTAGTGATGCTGATAAAATTCATCCTTACAATGTAATAATGGATGACATCCCAGAATGTTATCAGCGTGCGACGTCATTTGAGACGTATCGATGATGTCAAAACATATCTGACATAAAGTACAGAAGGATGACGTTATAAAACATCGGCGTATGCCACATCATTATGACGTAGAAGTTAGTGCCGTCACAAATTTTCCAATGTTCAATGTAACAATGGATGATGCCTCGGAATGTCATCAATGATTGCTATATCATTATGATGTAGCAATGGATGGCATCTCAAAACGTCAGTATGTGAAGTCCTAAAACTTCCGACAAAGACGCCACTTTGACATCATATATCACCTAAAAGTTTTTATTTTTCCAACTTTGCTTGCACGTATAATATCATATGTAACTATCAGAAAATTTCGCACCAGAAACTAATGTTACTACAAATGAGGTGCCAGAAATCCCGGGCACCGCCGGGTATACCAACTAATATAATATATTTTGTTATAAAAAGATTGTCTTAATCGCTCATAAATAAAAATGTAAATATAAAAGATCAATGATCAACTTCAAGAGCAAAATAAATATTTTCAATAAGCATTCGAATTTGATCATTATTTCAAGAATATGAATTCTTCTCCACAACAATAAAGCGTTTTTCTTCTGAGAGGAATTTTATTTAATTTTTAGACATCTTGGATAAAATGGTTTTTAAGGCAGCAAATTCTAAAGTATGGTACTTGAAATTTTTGCTACATCATGGTTCTAATGTATTTCTACTCGCTGACTATCTTAATATACAACACAGAAATGTAGAGAACCAATATTATTCAATTCTTACTAGCCAGATTTTTCTTAAATTTGTATTTATCTAGTATTGAACGGTACGAATAAATTTTCAAATATTATTAGTAATGGGAAAAATAAAGTCAGGAATTGTTGTCTTATAATATTATATAGAGTAACTGGGAATAGGAATACTGTATTATGGAATATGAAGATTTATGGACTAACATGGTTTATCATAGAGGAAGTGGTGTTATGAAAGTGTAATGATGCAGAATTATTACGTTAAGTGCCGACATACTTTGATCTCAGTTTCAGTTTCCACGGTGGAAAGCATGATGGTTTAAAATAGAGAAAGTGTTTTCATCAAATACAAAAATTTTTGCGCCACATGAAATCATCAGATCGCAAAGACTACAGGTAAGATGATAACTATTTTCTGAGTTTCTAAACAATATTTAAGAAGCACCTTACATAATATCGCTTCGTATTTTGGGAAATTTGGTATCTATTAGAGTAAGTTTCGTTCAAATATTAATGTATGGGTGGTGAAAATATAGAATATTCTGTATTTAAGTTAACGTTTGATCCATAAAAATTTAAATAGACATATGATCAGACTATTTTCTAAATTAGACTAGTCTATAAACTATTCTAAGGCTTTTTTATTTTTTCTAGTAAGCTATCACTATACCTACGCGAAAACCTTCACCACCCAAAAGAAAATGATAGAAATATTGAATAAAACAATGTTCTAGGTACTTTATTCCATGAAAAATGTTTTCGATATTTATCTAATATTCTTGGAAACTACCTGAAAATCCTGTTTTTTTTTAATTATTTGAGAAATGAAATATATTTAACCCATACCTTTTGGGCAATATGGAATTTTGCACCTTTAAATCATTTTTTAAATTACATGATAGATATATAAACTATGGCAA